>OX402046.1:23839254-24128126 GCA_947859365.1 Archips crataeganus
CGATACAACGGGAATTGATTACGCGGGTCCATTTGCCATAAGGGATCGGAGAGGCCGTGGCTACAAATGTTATAAATGTTATATTTGTATTTTTGTGTGTTTCAGTACTAAGGCAATCCACATCGAGTTGGTAACGAGCTTGGAGTTACAAGCATTTATCTCGGCCCTACGTAGATTTATTGCACGTAGAGGTAAACCCCAAGTACTGGTAAGTGACAATGCCACTACCTTTATTGGGGCTAATAACGAATTAACCGAGCTGTTTAAATGTTTGCATACTTCTTCAAATGACCTAATGACCTTTAGCGCTAACGAAGGTATCACATGGAAATTCATACCTGCTTATACACCTCACATGTCGGGCCTCGCCGAATCGGCAGTGAAAAGTTGTAAGTTTCACCTTAAGCGAATTGTAAGTCAGGCACTTTTAACCTATGAGGAATTTTTAACCTACTTAACTCAAATTGAAGGCATATTGAACTCCCGTCCCCTCTGTCCAATACCTGTATCTGATTCAGACTCCGATGACATTCCCATCCTCACGCCAGCTCACTTTCTGATCGGTAGGGCTCAGACAGACCTCCCCGACGACGATTATCAGGACGTTCCCGTACACATGCTAAAAAGTTTCCAACAAATCCAGCAGATGCGACGCGACTTCTGGCGGCAATGGGCGCGTGACTACATCGGACACCTGCAACAGCGCACGAAGTGGCGGGCCGCGAAGGGACCTGCCCTCAGAGTGGGCACTGTAGTGCTCATCAAGGACGACCAGCTGCCGCCGTGCCACTGGCGTTTGGGCCGCATCACCGAGTGCCACGACGGACGAGATGGCATCACGCGAGTGGCAACTATCAAGACGCAGCGAACAACTATCAAGCGCGCGTTTAATAAGATTTGTGTTCTCCCGATTGACGATGTTGATTAGAGTAATCCTAGCCATAAGTTAGTCATATATTCAATTTAACGTCCGTTCTATATACCTAAGCGATTAGATATACATAGACATAAGTTTGCAATGTATTAAATTAACGTCCATTCTACCTGTGTGAGAAATAAAGGATAAAATTTGCGAGTTTCATTTAAGGCGTAGGTACCAAGTTAAGTAAATTCTTTCCTATTTAAGTACTTGTCAGTTTAATTTATTTACATAGCTCTTTCCAAGTAACGTAAATTCCAAGTAAAGTAAATTCTTTCCTATTTAAATACTTGTCAGTTTAATGTATATAGCTCTTTCCAAGTAACGTAATTTCCAAGTACTTAAAGTAAATCCTTTCCTGTTTAAGTACTTGTCAGTTTAAGTTATATAGCATAGCCCTTTCCAATCCGATTGAATTGATACGAACTTTATTATAATTTGAGGACCCTATATGTAAAACATAAGATAAGTAAATTTAACATGGTCCAATTTTGTAAACCTTTCAATCTCAGTTCGGTTGGAAAAGGCTAAACCTACTCCTATATTGTTTAATTATTACTATAGTATAGTAGTAAAAATTATCTGTAAACAGATAATCTTGAAACATATAATTAGTAACTAAGTTGAAGTAAATTCAGATTTAGAAGCTATTTAGGAATTTATTAGGTTACTGTATTAAGTTATCATGATTAATATTATATCCTGTACCTAAGGGCCTAGGGCCGCCAGCATGTTTAATACAGCGCCATCTACAATGTATTTGCCGAACTAGATGGCTTGCTAATTAAGTAATAACAATTGATGCCTGATTGACAACCAATCACCTCAGTAGTTCTAATTGCACTCACAACTTGTGGTGGCGCTAGTATATGTTATGTATATAAGTTAAGGTTTGAGAGTATGTCTGATTATTCCCGAGCAATCGGCTTCGAATTATAAGCTCCCAAAAACCACCCTATCTCTCATTTCTGGGCACCCTATTTTACAATTACATTTTTGAATAGGTGCACAAATATTAATATTTGTTTCGCTATTGTTTTGGGAACACACACTATTGCAATTCTTCGCAGGTGTATGCAGGTTTCCTCACGATGTTTTCCTACGCCGTTAAGGTCATGGTAAATTTCAAATTTAGTTTCACACATAAATTTCGAAACACTCAAGAGGTGCGAGCCGGGATTTACCACGGCTTATATTATAATGCCTATAATATACCTTAACCGATTTCCTTAGTCGCTACTTACGACATCCACGGAAGAAGTGGAGAGGTTTAATTCTAAACCCGACACCACACGGGCCTATGCTACCAGATGGTTAACCATATTCCAGCAAATAAACTTTTTTGACGTCTGAAAAACTTAAATATGTTTTTATATGACCACCAATGTTTTTTTATGAACTGGCATGTGTTAAACTGATGTTCAACGATCACCTAAGTTTTCGTCATATGGTTAATGTTTTGTTTGAGTATTAATCTCTGAATCATAAAATCTGTATTAATCACTCAATAATAAAAATGCTTTAAGATTGTTGTTTTTACAATTAATCACTCTTTATTATTGGATTTTTCAGATGACACAATTGAACTATGTGGCAATAAACTTAGCGTCATCTAGGTACGACCCGCCACATTTATTAAAAGGTATAAGACATAATTTCCTGACAAAAGATGTGGTGCCGGTGCACGACCGACTGCAGGCATGCTGAAATGAGATTGCTCCACAAATTGAACGATGAGCATGTCATTACAAAGAAAATCAATAAAATGAAGGTACATAGTTTTGTATGTAATGCTTTAAATAACAAAAATAACCGCGAATCTTGATCATGTTTCACAAAAAACCGTAATCCGTACTAATATTATAAATGGTGTGTCTGTCTGTCTACCTTTTACCTCTTCAGGCTTAAACCGCTGAAACGATTTAGAAAATTTGGAATAAAGATAGTTTCAGTCCTGGAAAAGGATGTAGGACACTTTTTAACCAAAAAATACTCTATAGTTCCCGCGGGATAGCAATTATTCGCAGACGAAGTCGCGTGCATCAGCTATTCGGTATAAATGTAAAGTGATCACAACAGCAAAAAAATCGCGCACGAAGGGTTCCGTACCATTATCTATAAAAACGGCAAAAAGAACACGTTTGCTGTATGGGAGCCCCCCCCCCCCCTTATTAAATATTTGTTTTATTTTAATTAAATTATTTATTTTTAAATTAAATGTATAACTAAATATTCTGTGAATATTTCAAGCGTCTACCTGTTGCCGTTATCAATATCGCAAAAACGAGTAAAAAAAAATCACGTTTGTTGTATGGGAGGCCTCTTAAATATTTGTTTTATTCTGTTTTTTTAGTATTTTTTGTTATAGCGGTAACCGAAATACATCATGTGTGAAAATTTCAACTGTCTAGCTATCACGGTACATGAGATACAGCCTGGTGACAGACGGGCAGACAGACGGACAGACAGACAGACGGACGGACGGATGGACAGCAAAGTCTCAGTAATAGGGTCCCGTTTTTACCCTTTGAGTATGGAACCCTGAAAACGGGATTTAATACTAACTAACTGATGTCGATTAGGTAATGATGACGATGGATTTTAGGATTTTTGCTTTATTCTATGAAAGACATGAAGAAGCTTTGCCACAGAATTCTGCGCGGATGAAGTCGCGGGCACAAGCTAGTATTTATTTAAAAATCATAAAAATGCATATCAAACGCATAAAAATTCTTGCATCGGGAATAAACATAAGAGCATAAGAATGTAGAGTAATCTTGTCAAATTTTATTTTATTAATAAACAGATGGTCCACTATTGATTGGTTTACGAATTGGAGTAATAAAACTGATATTTACATTACAGGTTCGAAACTGCGTAAGAGTCTTCAGCAAAACGATGGCAGGAGCATTGTCTTACACGGCGGCATTTTGTAAGTGTCATATACAATACTTAAATAGTAAAAAACTTTTTAACAAAAAATTAAACCGCCGAAAAAACTGAAAAGCAAAAAATAATACCTTTTTTGTTTGACCTTAATCTAGGTACCAGTTTGAAGTCGGTGCCTCAGCACGAGCCAGGAGGAGTGGACCTATAATCGTCTACCTGATTGGCTTCTATCACTCCTCCTGGCTCGTGCTGAGGCACCGACTTCAAACTGGTACCTAGATTAAGGTCAAACAAAAAAGGTATTATTTTTTGATTTTTAGTTTTTTCGGGGGTTTAATTTTTTGTTAAAAAGTTTTTATTTTATACTTTTTCCATCCTTGGGGTAATTTTTTTTCCAAATTTATAATACCAACTTCAAGGTATACCCTATCTATCCAATAAAAAAGATTTATGAAAATCAGACTACTCTGTAAAAAGTTAGTCAATCATCCCCTGTTTTCCTACCCTTAGGGTAGGAATATTATTTCCAAATTTAAATGGGACCACCCTTGGGGTATACGCTTTCCAATAAAAAAAGAATTTTCAAAATCCGACTACTCGTAATAAGTTATGCGTGGTCATATAGTACAATCAGTAACTCAACAATCAATCATCCCCTGTTTTTCTACCCTTAGGGTAGGAATATTTATTCCGAATTTAAATGGGACCACCCTCGGAGTATACGCTTTCCAATAAAAAAAGAATCATCAAAATCGGACTACTCTGTAAAAAGTTATGCGTGATCATACATAAAAAAAAAATATATATACACGTCGAATTGAGAACCTCCTCCTTTTGTTTTCGTCGGTTGAAAACCAAAACCGTGAGAGAATGAATGCCACTGGATGATAAATTAGAGCAATAATTTTTATTGTAGTTGAAATTAATTATTTATTGCTAAACAGTGGCGGCAAAGGAAGCCACGCTTTTGCCTT
Source organism: Archips crataeganus (assembly GCA_947859365.1). Lineage (NCBI taxonomy): Eukaryota > Metazoa > Arthropoda > Insecta > Lepidoptera > Tortricidae > Archips > Archips crataeganus. Next base: position 23,844,037 of record OX402046.1, read on the forward strand.
TAGAGTTATTATAATAATAAACCAGTATTTTTACACATCCCATAATGTTTAATAATTAAACATACTTATATAGATAGATACATACTTAAATACCAGCGTTAAATACATAGGTATATTAAACACCCAAGACCCGAGCGCAAATATTCGTATTATTCTTACAAATATCTGCCCCGACGCGGGAATCGAACCCGGGTCCTCAAGCTTCGTAGTCAGGTTCTCTACCTACTAGGCCATCTGGTCAGCGATGACGAGTCTTGTGTTGTTGTAAATAAATGTATTTTCTTTCTTTCTTTAATTTACGTCTCCTGGGTATGCGCCCCAACGGGTGTTTTACCAATTGAACCACGTCGCATCCAACCGACTCCCCCGAAATTCTTAATCGCATACATACACCAACAGTGGCGTGTGGTAACATCCATCGCAACCATTAGAAGCTACGACTCCTACGTTCCAAATTACATCGGAGATGCGTAAGAAATGATGTACCACATCTATTTATTCAAATATTAGTGCGACGTGGTTCAATTGGTAGAACACCCGTTGGGGCGCATACCCAGGAGACGTGGGTTCGAATCCCACCGGCGCACCCGAAAAACTTTTTCGCTTTTAAATAATCTTAGATTCGGTGAGCAGCCGTACTGCTAATAAAATAAATAATAGAATGTAAATGTTTGAACACAGACGATTCCTCAAAGCTTTTATTTAATGTAATTCCACCTACATGTATTTTATTAAGAAATACATACAAAGTAAGAAGCCGGATAGTCGGCACTAATTGCCGACTAATCGCCGACTACGAAAGTGGCCGGATAGTCGGCTTTACCGACTAGTCGCCGACTACGAAAGTGGCCGGATAGTCGGCTTTACCGACTAGTCGGCGACTAGTCGGCATATCTCTAGTTTGGATTGTTTTAATTTTTATTTTTCAAAAAAACAATTTTTAGGAACGTCTCTTTTATTGTATAGTTACTAATTTATTTTTTATTTTTTGGTAATAATCAACTTTGGTTTTATTTTCGAATTTTTTTTGCCATGGAAATCGTTTACCTATACTCATATTATCCAAACGCGCGCTTTTTCAAAGTATAATCTTAACTTTGCGCTTTTTTGTGATCTTACGTAAGAAATATCAAGACCCCCTCCCACACCCTTGTAAGAAAAAATAAGACATGGTCGACCCCCCTCCCCCCCTAAATCGTCTTACGTAATAAACTAAGGGAAAGTGTAGCTTTCTACTGATGATAGAACTTTCTAAATCAGCCCATAGTAGAATTCACTTATTTTGCATTTTTCCGGAGGAAAAGCAGCCTATGTCAATCAGGGATAGTGTGGCTTTTTATTGGCAAAAGACATTAAAAAAAAATTGAGAGGAAGCCTGTGCCCTGCAGTGGGACATAATACTACAGACTGGGATTATTTCTATCCCGCGGGAATTTTGCATTTTCCAGAGGAAAAGGGTAAATATTCAGCGTTTTTACGGCGGTTTTTTTGTCATTACCATTTGAGCAGAAATTATTAAAATGGATGATGCTTAGGGTTAACTTTTTATGAAAACTTAAGACAGTACCGATGCTAAATCTAGTTTGATGAAATTTCGCGCGATTCGTTCTTCGGTTGTGGTAATAATCGTCGAATGGTAATGACGTTTAACCGCGCGGTCAAAACGCTCGAATATTCACCCAAAAGCAACCTATGTCAGTCAGGGATAGTGTAGCTTTCTATTTGTGAAAGAAAGTTTCAAATCAGCTCCGAAGTTTAATTCACTTATTGCTATCCCGCGGGAATTTTGCATTTTCCAGAGGAAGCAGTCTATGTCAATCAGGGATACTGTGGCTTTCTATTGGTGAAAGAAGTTTTCAAATTAGCCTCGAAGTTAAATTTACTTATTTCTATCCCGCGGGAATTTTGCATTTACGTCTATAAAAGGTAGCTTGTGCCAACCAAGGATAGTGTAGCTTTCTATTGGTGAAAGAATTTTTTAAATCAGCGCCGACGTTGAATTCACTTATTTCTATCCCTTCGGAATTTTGCATTTTCCCGGGTAAAAAGTACAGTACAGTAGTGTCATCCAGGGATAGTGTAACTTTTTACTGGTGAAAGATTTTTTAAAAGAGTTCTGTACCTACAAACAAAGTATAGATATTTCCCTATCCCATGGGAATTTCCAAAAATCCTGAAATTATTTTTTTGCTGTTATGCTCACTTACATTTATACCGAATTCAAAAATAATGGGGTGCGTAGATCTATCTGATGCTGACTGTACTAATATATTTGTGATCGCTTCGGATAGATAGAAGTAATAGCACCGAAAGAAACGAGTGACCGTGCGTATGCCCCCCGCCCGCCTGCCCGCCCGCCCGTCGCCTGCCCGCGTCGCTCGCTTCGACCGCAAACATTGTTTTGTGTTTTATTCATTTAAATATGACACAAACTTACAATATCGATTTTACATGCACTCATGATATTGAATATGTGAATTCTAATGATTGTAATATTCTTTTTAAACGTTTGTAGCTTGGAATAACAAAATTACTAAAAATCTTTAAATAAAGTGCTCTAAATTGGCACAAATTTATTTATTGGGCATGTGTAAGTGATCTGAACTAGGAAACAGTTATGTAATCATTTTTTTTTATAACTTTTTTTACGTACTGTACTGACTCTACGTCAGTATGCACTGGACGAAAATGATACAAACTGGGTTTCCACACTCCGCAAACTATCCTAGATACGATATATAATACTATTATTAATTTAAAGTTTAAATTAATTTTGCCAGTTTTCATTTGAATAAAAATAATCAACCACAAATTATCGAATTTCTGAAAATGCAAATGACAGATGTGACACAAAACGCAATAATAAGCTTTATAGGTACGACCGTACCCACAGGCAAGAAATAAGGAACTTTAGTATTTTTGAAACTTAGTCCCTCAAAAAGCGTACCTTAGTGCTACGCGTCTACTATGGTTGCCAATTTATTTATTTATTTCAAACGAATTTATTCTTTAAAACAGTTTAATTGAAATCACTTGTCAAAAGTTGGCAGTAAGTGAAAAAGCAACTAAGTGGTGGAGTTTGCTGCTGATCAGAACATACGTTTCATATTTTCACCAGCTTACGGTTCAAATTGCAACGGTTGTGCCGAGAGCGACCTTAAGTGTTGTAAATTTCATCTTAAACGGATTCTTGGCAACATGCACCTCCATATTCGAGAAGTTGTCCAAGCTGGTCAACCAATTAGTAAAAGTTATTTTAAATTCATGGAATAGTTTTCGATGAAATGAAAATCGACGTAACGAATTTCAATATTACCTAATGATAGCTACCCCCTCTTTCCACTTCCTCCAATGACTTTTTCCCTCCTTACTTTCGGGCACTTTCTGGTTGGCAGGTCGCTGACGTCGTTACCGGTGCCTGCGCTGCAAGATCACAACCCAAACCGCCTGGACCACTACCTGCGGCTAGAACAGCTGCGCCAGCACTTCTGGATTCGCTGACCGAGCGAATACGTATCTGAGCTACAACAACGGGACAAGTGGAGCAACAGACAACGCGACCTTCAGCTTGGAGAACTCGTGATCATCAAGGACGAAGGCGCATGAGCTGAGTCACCAGACTATATCCCAGTCCCGACAAGGGTGATATTCTATACGTAGCCAATATAAGGACCGCCAGAGATATCCTTAAACGGACTCTCAACCGAATGTGCCCTTTGTCTGTAGATAAGGGTCCATGATCCAAGGGACGTCCCCAAATTAATTTAAAGCCAGGCATCCCTGCCCGTTCTAATAGATTATTACTAGCTAGCCCGGCAAACATTGTTTTGCCATATAAATTGTTTCTTATCACCTAGCCTAGGGGTATAAAAAATAGCCTAGGACCTATTCTCAGACCTACCGAATATAGAAAAAAAGTCTCATAAAAATCGGTCAAGCCTTTTCGGAGGAGTTCGATAACAAACACCGTGACACGAGATTTTTATATATTACAAGATTATACCTGCTATCGAAAACGATGATGATGATGATCTGATCCGACCGGCTTCGCCCATGGCAACAGCTTCAACACAAAACAATCTTTACATATAATAAAACAGTAGAAATCATGCGTCTGTCTCACCGCACTCTTCATACACAGTTAATAGTATTAGGATGATATTATCGCGATATGATGATGATTCGCAATGATACCAGAGACAATTTATTTTTTACTCATAAAAAAGTTAAATAATTTATAACGTCTAAATAGTTAGATCAAAAATTACTTTACAGTACCCGACCATAAAGATTGCACATCGGTCTTTGGAAAAAGACTCGGCAAATGTCGGTTTCGTGGAGCGTTGTCGCACGCTACTTACAAGTAATGTGTGACAACGCTCTACGAAGCCGACATTTTGCCGAGTCTTGTTCCAAAGACCGATGTGCAATCTTTATGGCCGGGTACTGTAACTACGTATTAATTAATTAATTAATGATTTATTACATTATTTCAAATTTCAATGTGTATAATAAGGAATTTGGGCTCTGTATTTCCTAGTTTTTGTTTTATCTCGTTTAAATTTTACGGGAAATATTTTTGCCTGGTAACACTAAGAAATGTCAGAATTCCACGAAATTAAAAATCGTAGTTTACATATGATACACTCGAGTTGATAACTGAATTCAAGACCGACATCTTAGGTATTCCAATGACGTCAGGTTGCCTTTGTATCTGATTTTTAAAAAAAAACGGTTGTCTGTAAATTCGGGTTACGGACGATAGTTTAACGTGACAACGTCATAACAAGACATTCAAACCCCCCCCCCCCCCCCTGCATACACGAAAAAGGATGACGCAATGTAACGTACCACCATGCAACGTTACATGTACCTACAAAGCAGTGAAGGCCAGTTGCAATCCTACTAATATTATAAACGCGAAAGTTTGAACGGTTTGACAGATTCTGATGGAATTCGGCACACAGATAGTTTACAATCCGGATTAACATATAGGATATGTTAGTTAGGCGATACCTTTCACACAATGTAACTAATAATACGGGTGTTCCACGTTCCACAGGGCAGTGTGTTGGGCCCGTTGCTCTTTATACTATATATTAATGACTTGTCAGCTGTATGTTCCGATAAGACAATATTATTTGCCATATCCTACTAATATTATAAACGCGAAAGTTTGTAAGTATGGATGGACGGATGGATGTTTGTTACTCTTTCACGCTAAAACGGTGTGAAGGATTCTGATGAAATTTGGCACACAGATAGTTTATAATCCGGATTAACATATAAGATACTTTTTATCCCGGAAAATTGCAGAGTTCCCGCGGGATAGCGATAAACGAATTCTTCGCAGACGGAGTCGCGGGCAGCAGCTCGTCAGTTATAATACCAAATGACGAATTAAATAATTTATATAATGATAGAATAAATACGACTGTTAATACTATAAATAATTGGTTAGAATGTAATAATTTGTTTGTAAATACAGCTAAAACTAAATATGTACAATTTAGTAATCATATGATATAGAGGCCAACGCTTGATATTAAGTGTAGAGAGAGAACAAATGATTAACGAAATAGACGAGGTGAAGTTCTTGGGATTGGTCATTGATCAGAACTGAAACTGGAAATCTCATATCAATAACGTGTGTAGTAGGCTAGAGAGATACACTTTTAAAGAAAGAAAGAAACAAACAAACAACATTTATTCGTGACAGCTACAAACAACAGGCATAAAGAAAAAAATTACAATGTAACCTTTTGCACTAAGGCGATTGAGATGCATAGCGGGCGAAGCAGCAGCCTATCATGGTTACGTAGCATCAGTGCTACGGTATGGCATAGTTATCTGGGGCAACTCCACGGACATACATACATACAGCGTTCATCTCACAAAAAAAATGTATAAGAGCTCTTTGTGATGTTGGACCTCTTGAATCATTTCAAAAACCGGCCAAGTGCGAGTCGGACTCGCGCACCGAGGGTTCCGTGTAAATTTATATGTATCTATGAACATCCAGTCTTAGCAGACCCCTGCTCCTAACCAAACCAAAGTTGCTGTACCAAATTTCAAGATTCTGAGTTCACGGGAAGTACCCTGTAGGTTTGATTCCCTTGCGAGTGTCGAAAATTTGCGGCATAAATAGATTGGTTACTGATATAGTGATATAGACAGACAGACAAAAAAAAATATGTTTTTCGCAATTTTTCCTTTATCTGTGCTATTAGACCTCGCTTCGTACCAAATTTCAAGATTCTGAGTTCACGGAAAGTACCCTGTAGGTTTTGACTCCCTTGCAAGTGTCGAAAATTTGCGGTATAAATAGATTTGTTACTGATATAGACAGACAGACAAAAAAAAATTATACTTTTCGCAATTTTTCCTTTATCTGTGCTATAAGACCTTGCGTCGTACCAAATTTCAAGATTCTGAGTTCACGGGAAGTACTACCCTGTAGGTTTTGATTCCCTTGCGAGTTTCGAAAATATGCGGAAATTTGCGGCATAAACGGCTGTATCTTTTGTTTGCGTTGGTTTAGAAGTTTGATTTTTTCACAGCTCCAAGGGACAGTAGACCTGAGTATTTGATATAAATTTCAGCTTGATACTTCCACGCGTTCCTGAGAAAAAGGGTCTTGACAGACGGACGGACGGACGGACGGACGGACGGACGGACAACAAAGTGATCCTATAAGGGTTCCGTTTTTTCCTTTATGCCCAGCATGTATATCCTGGAAACCTGTGTCTTTGTCGCAAGCTATCCATTTTTCTTTAGCAAGTCAAGAACCAACCTTTACTTGAGATTAGGATTAGGTATTTGAGCTATGACACCAAAGTATTGACCTAATAGATAATTACTGTGCGGAAACCATTATTTTGTATTAAATTTAGTAAAGTAAACATTAGACATATTGTAGACATATTTAGGACATGTAATTAATATTTTAGAATCATTTAGAATAATTTAATAACAATAATATTTGCATGCTAGAACTGGCTAAGTGTGTACTATTATTAACCCTTAAACTAACACCATTTTAATCCACACTTAATGCGAATAATTAAATTTGAATTTGATACTTTTTATCCCGGAAAATCGCATAGTTCCCGCGGGATAGCGATAAACGAATTCCTCGCAGACGGAGTCGCGGGCAGCAGCTCGTATCACATAATACAGTCTTAGTACTAGCGCTCGGGTAATTTTCAATGCGGGGGGGATGCGGGGTGCGGGGGGGGGGTTGAATGTTTTGTTATGACGTCACGTTAAACTATCGTCCGTAAACCGACTTTACAGACAACCGGTTTTTTAAAATCGTAAATGAGTTTGTCAATTGTGCACAGGAGTCTGTCCATATGAGTGCAAAGGTACATCTTTGTATATCACTATGTATATGATAAGAAGAACACCATCTCTCTTTTTAAGTCGAAGGCTATGTAAGAAAATGTTGGTATGACGTGCTGTATGTACTTGCCCTTCTTCTGTGACACAGTGATAATATGATCCAGTTCGTAAATTTCGCTACTGACAAGGGGAATTCGCACTTTAATTAAGTATAAGATAATCTTCTTTATGAGCTGTGCTAACAACAAACTACCAAGGAGCTAAGATTTAAAAGCGAAAAAGTTTCCGGGTGCGCCGGTGGGACTTGAACCCACGTCTCCTGGGTATGCGCCCCAACGGGTGTTTCTGTTGGGGGTGTGCCCCAACAGAAATCTTAAATCTTAGGTTCGGTGAGCAGTCGTAACTGCTAATAAAATAAATAATATTTGAATTAAATAGAAGTGGTACATCATTTCTGACGCATTTCCAACTAATTTGGAACGTAGGAGTCATAGCTTCTAATAGTTGTGATGGATGTTACCACACGCCACTGTTGGCGTATGTAAGCGATTAAGAATTTTTTTTTTTTATATAAGAGGTGGCAAACGAGCAGACGGGTCACCTGATGGAAAGCGATCACCGTCGCCCATGGACACCCGCAACACGGGGGGCATCACAGGTGCGTTGCCGACCCTTTTAGGAATTGGTAGGCTCGTTTTTTAAAGATCCCTAAGTTGTAACGCTCCGGGAATGCTGCCGCTGAAAGCTGATTCCAGATCTTTATCGTGCGAGGAAAGAAGTTTCGCTTAAAACGCACGGTACTAGAATGCCAATCATCAAGATGGTGAGGATGGAATTTCGGGGAGGTCGGTTGGATGCGACGTGGTTCAGTTGGTAGAACACCCGTTGGGGCGCATACCCAGGAGACGTGGGTTCAAGTCCCACCGGCGCACCCGGAAACTTTTTCGCTTTTAAATCTTAGGTTCGGTGAGCAGACGTAACTGCTAATAAAATAAATAATATTTGTACCAAGGAGCTCTAATCTTGGTAATTATACTTTCTTGTTTTTAGGAGCAACCTTTGTCTTTGCGGCAACAAGGCGCGATGTGTATTCACCTTTATAGTTAGTTGTTACTACATACACAGCGCAAGCGTAAGCTTTTTCCGATGCGTCGCAAAAGCCGTGCAAATGATGTTATGATTCCTTATCGCCTAGGTATCTTGAAATACTGAAGTTTTCAATGTTTTTCAGGTCTTCTCGCATGCATCGCCATTCATTGAGGATGTCTGCGGAGAGCTGTTCATCCCATTTTATGTTGGTTAACCAGGTTTTCTGGAACAGAATCTTTGCTCTGATAGTGATAGGAGAAAGCCATCCCAGGGGGTCATAAATTTTTGAAATGTCTGATCACCTTGGCCCTCCTGATACTCTATTCTATTTATAAACGTAAAGGCGTCTGATGCGGGATTCCATTAGAGGCCTAACGTCTTCCTAGATTCTGTGGCCTTGAAGTCAAATGGAATGTTTAATTGGTTTGGTGGCAAGTTTTTAATGAGGTCTGCATTATTGCTGGACCACTTGCGAAGGTTCAAACCTGCTCCAGTTAAGACTTGAATTAACTGTCTTTGTAATTCTTTTACTTTCTCCAGTGAGTCATAGCCTGTCATGAGGTCATCAGTATAGAAGCAGTTCTATAGGGCTTCTACAGCTAGAGGGAACTGAGTTGCGTTATCTCTAGAAATCTGTCTCAATCTTCTCATCGCTAGGAAGGGGGCTGCCTTAGTACCGTAAGTCACGGTTGTCAGATGATATTCACGAAGAGATTCTTGTTCCTCCATATGATAGTTTGTAGGTGTTGATCGGCTTCTCTTATAAGGACTTGACGAAACATCTTTTCAATGTCTGCGGTCACGACGTATTTGTGCGTCCTCTATTTGAGGATGAGGCCCTGAAGATCTTGCTGTAAATTTGGCCCACATTCCATCAAATCATTGAGACTGGTAGCCTGACAATGTCTTCGCCGATGCATTAAAAACGACTCGTAATGCGGTTGGGGTAGAATCAACACAACACAACAACGTGACGTTAACTGTGACGTCATAGGGTCAGCTAAGAGCATGTGTTGTAATTCTTTGTATTCATTAATGAATTTTGTATACGTGTCTGATAGATAATGATCTATTTTTACACGCTTTATATTAGTTTGTCATTCTTTTCTCTAATTGTTTAAATTGTATGACGGCTTTCGATCGGATGCTCCGATGTTTTCTTCGAAGCCTGGCTTCATCGGTAGAGCGACTTCATATCTGCCGTTGTCCAGACGTCGAGTAGTCGCTTGATAATATTCTTCACAAAATCGTTCTGGCTCTGTCACAGTGGAGGAAGACTGGTTAATATCCTCCACCTCCCAGAATTTTGATAAGTCGTCCGTTTGATTGATAACTATGTTGCAGTTAAACGTTTTAACGATGCCTGATAAAATCCATCCGAGCTTGGTTTGCTGGGCAATGGGAGCTGGCGGTGAACCCTTGATCAGTCCACTCATGATAATCTCTGACTAAACGCTTGCATCTAAAAGTATTATGAGTATTTGAGTTATATGAGTATTGTCCGCTGCTTTAACCTTTAATGATAAAGCAGTCAACAGAGTTTCTTCATCTTCGGCGGCCACGTGACCTACGTTGTGTTGTTTGTCATTAGGCGACTTTGTCTCGATCACGTTGTTCGGCGATTGATTTGTCTTGGATGATGAATATTTTATTGCGGGTGACTGTAGGTACTTGTATAATATCGTTATGAATAATCGAATTGTACTCGCCTTCGCAATATTTACAGCGGCATTTCGAAATACACGGCTTGTCATAGTGCTTATACAAGCAGTTTAGGCATATTTGTTGTTTTGCAATTGTCTTCAACTTGCATTCCGATGATAAATTAAGGAACCTTTTACATCTGAATAAATCAAGGGTTCCGTAACAAAGTGGACATTGTGGCGTATATGTAGGTGCGGATTGATAATTTCTCTAAAATTTGCGATTGTTCTAGGATACCTTTGGCGCGTAATGAGGCTGCGACATAAGAATAAATAAGAACATAGGTAGAAGGGAAACTCCCGCTCCGGCCGGACTCAAAGGTCACGATATTAGAGTACTCGGCCGGAGCGGGAAAGGGGAATTTCCCTTCTACCTATGTTCTTATTTATTCTTATGGCTGCGGGACCATGTTGCTGGTGGCTTCTGACAAGTACATGTTTGTCTCTCTTGTTGATGGGCTCAAGAGCTGTAAATTTGCTTTCTAGTGTAGTTTTTTAGTGTAGGTATCGTTATCCAATTTTTTCGCAATTAAATGGACAAGAAGTGGATCCCATGTGGTAGTATCTATTCCTGAGTTATGAATCGCATATATACACTCCATTGTAGTATCATGCAGGCGTTTGAGTTCAAATGATGTTTGTTTGTGAACTGCGGGTTAATTCAAAAATGTCTCGATTTGATTTGAAAAAAATTTTAAATAAAAAATAAAACCGCCTTCAAAAAACACCCAAAAAAAACTTGGAAATAAAAAAAATTTAAATAAAAAATAAAACCTCCTTCAAAAAACCCCCAAAAAAACATAAAATAATAATTGATTGAACCGACCACAATAAGCATGAAAATATCTTTCTACTAATCTGTTTGAAGTTGGTGCCTCAGCACGAGCCAGCAGGAGTGTAGAAGCCCTATAATAGGTAAGTAGGTAAGTTAGATTACTAGGTCCACTCCTGCTGGCTCGTGCTGAGGCACCAACTTCAAACAGATTAGTAGAAAGATATTTTCATGCTTATTGTGGTCGGTTCAATCAATTATTATTTTATGTTTTTTTGGGGGTTTTTTGAAGGAGGTTTTATTTTTTATTTAAATTTTTTTTATTTCCAAGTTTTTTTTGGGTGTTTTTTGAAGGCGGTTTTATTTTTTATTTAAAATTTTTTATTTTTTTCTTTTTAGTTGTTGCTAATGGCCTGGACTGGCACTCTTTACTGACTGTACTTTTTGCCTCTGGTTACCAAAGTACTTATCAAGACGAATCAAACGAGACCAAACTTGATGGGGTTATGTCGTTTTACTACGGAGTTCTTATGGTCACCATCCAACTTCATTGTCAGACCCTGGTTACCATCTAGGACCAAAGTACTCGTTGAGACGAGTCAAATGAGTCCGTACTCGATGGGGTAAGTGCCGTTACTTTATGGAGTAACTTTGGCCACCTTCCAGCTCCATCATCAGACCCTGGTTACCATCTGGGATCAAAGTGCTCGTCAAGACGTTTCAAATGAACCCAAACTCGACGGGGTTGTGTTGTTTTATTACAGAGTTTCTATGGCCACCTTCCAACTCCATCATCAGATTAGCTCCATGTCACAATAATATTGCATTGTCACCTGATTTACACATGCATGTAAAATATGAAATCAATCAGAAACCGGGAAGTGAGTCAAATTCAACTTGCAAGATTTGACCCGTTGAGGAGTTCCGTTGGCCATCTGCGGTCTTCTTCATCAGATCTAGTTTACCAAATGACACTTTATGAATGCAAATGCTCGATTTGTCACTGAAAATACTAAAATCGCTTTACATTTCCCTTGAACTTTTGAAGAGTTCCTTCAATTCCTCATGGATCCCATCATCAGAACTGGATTCCGGTAACAACGGGACCAACCTTGAAGCATATGCTTTCAAACAACGAAAGAATTTTCCAAATCGGTTCATAAATGACGGAGTTCTGAGGTAACACACGTTAAAAAAAAAAAAAAAAGAACATACAACCGAATTGAGAACCTCCTCCTTTTTTTGAAGTCGGTTAAAAAGAGAGCGTGAGCGTGTAGCGATGAACAATTAAGTAACCTCACAGGCTGTATCGTAATTTTCTGATGATATTTGCAGATGTTGGATCAACCGTTCAGCTTCACCTTTGACCTTGCTCTTTAAGTGCTGCATCTTTTGTGATTTGCTTAGTCCAATATTGTTGTGAATAGTTTCCGTGAAGAGGTCGAAGAACGTAGGCCAATGTCCGTATTTCCCGGTAAACGTAGGAATTTCCACCTTGGGTGTCGATTGGTGCAGATGGGCGGATGAACTCAGTTTGTGATTAAACTGTTTTCGAATGTTATTAATAGTATATTTCATTACGAGTGCGGAAAGCCTGTCATTGCAAAGAGTTCCGACAAATGTCTACCCGAGCCGAGGCGCAGCCGAAGGTGAGGGTTGACAGTCGGAACAAGTTGCAATGACGGTTCCGCACGTGTACTGAACAACTATTTTTAATACAGTTGCGAAAAAATGTAGCAATTTGATAAAATAATAAAAACACAATAAACTCAACTAACCAATCATTTATTTCTTATAAAAGTTATAATTCACATATATAACATATATATCTTTTAAAGTAATATTGGCTTGTGCGGCAAGCTCCAGCAACGCCAAAAATCAGCGCAACCTACAAAAAAAGGGATTTGATTAATATTTTTTTAAATAATATATTGACTGTATTTTGCGATTTCGTAAACTGAATACTAAAGAAAAATATAAGTATTTATTAATTAATTACCTTTGTGGCTAAATAACGATCATCGGGAGCTTCGTTCAATAACCTTTCCACTTCATTCGATGTTAATATTTTCGACTTTTTAGTTGTAAAACCGTCTGATTGTCGTTTTAAGAAAGCATTTAGTTTTGGGTATTCACTTATATCCACGCTGTTCCTTATTTTCAGTATACTTTTTATCATCGAAAACCTCGACCATAACGTAGAAGGTTTTAATTTTGCTGAGAGTTCGGAGAAGTATGCCAACATAACATTTTCTGAAAAACTATTAATTTTTTTCTTTTCTCTCCACGCAATAAATTCGTCGTATGTAGATATGTAGCGACTTTTAGACTTTTCCGGTAAAATGTTCTCCGAAGCATTTTGTGCAATTATACTGAGTTCCGGTGGTGTTAATTCAAATAAAATATCGTCGAAATTACTCATTTTGTGCAACAAACAACTAAACTCGCAAAGAACATTTTTGGAAAATGGCGCCAACCGTAAAAGAATATAAGCAGAGATTTATTTTTGTTTTCTTCACCCATTCTGAGTAGGCAAAGGGAACTATGCCCATACAGCCAAGTCTTCAGTAGAATTTTTTTATTGATATAAAATGAAAATGAAATTTAATGAGATGAAATGAAATGAAACCTAACTAACTCATTGAATCAAATCATTAAATCTGATATTGAAACAAATTAGTAGCTTCTTTTTAGAAATATTTGCATGAATCATAAAAACTTCGATGAATTTTTTTTAGTAAAAACTTCGTGGTTGGTTTTTAGGGTTCCGTAGTCAACTAGGAACCCTTATAGTTTCGCCATGTCTGTCCGTCTGTCTGTCTGTCTGTCTGTCTGTCCGCGGCTAAGCTCAGAGATCGTTAGTACTAGAAAGCTGTAATTTGGCATGAATATACATATCAGTCACGACAACAAAGTGGTAAAATAAAAAATAAAAAATAATTTTTTTTAGGGTACCTCCCATAGACGTAAAGGGGGGGTGATTTTTTTTTTCTCGACTTATCCTATAGTGTGGGGTATCGTTGGATAGGTCTTTTAAAACCATTGCGGAGTTGCTAACATGATTTTTCTATTCAGTGATCTGTTTGCGAAATATTCAACTTTAAAGTGAAAATTTTCATTAAAATCGAGCGTCCCCCCCCCCCCTCTAAAATCTAAACTGTTAGGTGGAAAAATTTGAAAAAATTCAGAATGGTAGTAAATATATCAAATTTACTAGGAAAATTATAGCGGCTAAGATTGCTTGGAGATTATTTGTAGTTTAAGAGTAAATAGTAGCCTAAGGTATAAAACATACCTAAACCGTACACATCATTACATCCGTACACATACGAAATCCTTAGAAAAATATTACTTGATTTTTTTGTAATGGCTACGGAACCCTACCTTGTGCGTGTCCGACACGCTCTTGGCCGGTTTTTTTCTTTTTAATAGACATTATTTTGACAGTTGGGAAAGAGAACGAACGAGTTCGGAAAAGGTAAAGAAAAAGCTCGAGTATGTAATAGCCCACATCCCGAACGCTATACGTCCCTGCAATACGCCACATTTTGAGCAACTGTATTAAAAAAATCATGTTCGATTCTTCCGAACTCCGAATCGTAATCTTCATCCCGACCCTGTAACATGTTATCGATACGCAAATGTAATTCATCAATAACACGCCAGCGATATTGCAGATCTCTCAGATGGTCATAAATTTCCCATTTTTCTACCATGCTTTCTAATAACTTAATACATGCGAAGGCTCTGAAGATTGTCCTCTGTTGAGATAACAGTTCTTCTACAGGACCGCATGGTATGTACAGTACCTCGGTTTTCCATACTGCTCATAGGAATCTCAAACAGGGGTCCAGCGTTATATTTCGCTTATTTCGCTTTGGCTTCTTTAGTTTGGGGCTTGTGTTGACGGGAGATTTGATATGTTGATATGACCTTTCTTTCCCTTTCATAATACTCGACCATTCCACCATAAGTATTCTTAGTTAAATATTCACTACTGACGTCGTTGAAGGCAATCAGATCCACAAGATTTTGTTCAAATTCCTTCCATAATTCGTCCAATGATAACAATCTTTTTTTGATGTATTCTTCAGTTTTTCTTCCAGGACCATCTTTGCCGAAATTAATGCAAATCCTTTCAATTTCCTGAATGGATCTGACTTTGACGGGTTAACAGAGTATCCATTCTGATATAAAATTAAATTTGTTGGATGATAAAGACCGGATCACTTCTGTATAACGGTGATAAATATGATTGGTGTCGATGGGTTTTCTCTTAGTGCCTCTTAGTGCCCACCGTTGGGCATACGCCTCTCCAACCTTTCTCCATCCAGATCGACTATCTGTCTCTCTCTTCCAGACCGGTCCTGCTGTCTCCACAATGTCATCGGACCATCGGGCAGGCGGTCTGCCCACATTTCTACTGCCTAGCCGGGGTCTCCACTCCAAAACGCGCTTGCTCCACCGTTCGTCGTGTCGTCGGCACACGTGGCCGGCCCAAGCCCATTTCAGCTTCGCGACTCTATGTCCCACATCGATCACTCTCGTGCGCTTTCTAATAAGTTCGTTCCGGTCGCGATCGCGCAGCGTTATGCCGAGCATGACTCGCTCCATGTTACGCTGCGTAACTTTCAGCGCGTGTATTATCCCAACAGTCAACGTCCATGTCTCACAAGCATACGTCATAGCCAGTAGCACGCACTGATCAAATACCTTCGTTTTTAACGATTGGGGAATTTTGGACTTCAGCACATAACTCAGCTTTCCGAAGGCTGCCCATCCTAACTGTTTTCTTCTTTTTATCTCACCCATCATCGAGTCCCGGCCTAACTTTACCACCTGTCCTAGGTACGTGTACTCTTGCACCTGCTCCAGCGGACGTCCATTCAATGAAATGGGATTCGGTGTGAGATCAGCTTTCGCCAAAACCTTTGTCTTGTCCATGTTCATCTTCAAACCCGTTCGCAGGGACGCTTGATATAGTTGCTCCAACATGAGTTGCAGATCTTCGGCACTTTCAGCAATTATAACTATATCATCAGCATAGCGCAGGTGGTTAAGAAGATACACGCCGTCAACATCTGCCTGGAGAGAGAGTTCTCTCTTGCGACTTTTACCCACAGAAGAGAATTAACCTTCAATACCATGTTTGCTCGAGTTTTGAGCACAGGTATAGGCAGTGATTCCAACTACGTAGTCTATAATCCCTTTCCGTATCACCAGTTTCGGTAGCTTTTATCTTTTAGTTCATAGAAAACACTTCATTTTTTAGGGTTCTGTATCCAAAGGGTCTCAACGGAACCCTATTACTGAGTCTCCGCCGTCTGCCTGTCCTTCCATCTGTCACAGAGCTCTATTTCTTGTACCGTAACAGCTCGACAGTTGAAATATTCGCCGATTATGTATTGCTATGACCGCTACTGAAGTGTGTGTTTGAACCAATATGTATGTGTGTGTATCGATTATGCAAGCGACTTGCAGCTCTCACCCTCCAGTTTTGGAATTAGTTACATTTCCTAGTTTCTCTTCTATTTTCTGAATACGATAAGGCCGCCTATTGCTTACCTTGTAACTTTCTCTCTGTGTACCTGTTTTCTGTATTGCTTACTATTCCTGGTGTACAATAAAGAGTCATTGTATTGTATTGTATTGTATTCCCTTGCCATTCCAGTCAAGTTGTCTTGAATATATCCTCCATAACGCTGGTGAATAGCTTAGGGGATATAACGTCTCCTTGTCGGACACCTCTTTGGACCGGTATGGGGTCTGTTGGCTCTTTCAATTGTACGGTCAATGTCGCCGCCTTGTACAAGCTCTTCAGGATCTGAATATACCGGTAGTCTATGTGACATCGATGTGGCGACTCGGTGACTGCCCAGTGTTCGATGGAGTCGAAAGCTTTCTCATATTCGACGTAGGCCAGATAGAGAGGCCTGTTGTATTCTTCGGACTTTTGGATAATCTGCCGAAGAGTGAAGATGTGGTCGATCGTTCCAAAACCCTTTCGAAATCCTGCCTGTTCCCTGGGTTGATGTTCATCCAGTCTTTGTGTCAAGCGAATGGTCAGGATTTTGGAGAACACTTTGTACACCTGGCTTAAAAGTGAAATAGGACGATAATTTTTAAGCAGGGTCTTGTCACCCTCATGTGAAAGAGTATGACACTACTGTTAGTCCAATCCTTCGGTACTTCGCCAGTGAACAGGACCTCGTTGAACAAAAAAGTCAACTCCTTTACGACAGCTCTGCCCCCCGCTTTCAGTAATTCCACAGTGATGCCATCCTCCCCTGGAGCTTTGAATTTCTTGATCTGCTTCAGTGCTCGCTTCACTTCATACGTACTAATTTCAGGAATATCTTACGTGTAGTGTCGCTTGATAGGAGCACGTCTGTCGTTTAGATCAACAGAAGTAGGCTGTGGTGAAGTGGTAGAGTATAGATCACTGTAGAATTCCTCTATGATTGTCTTGATCTCCCGGAGGTTACTTGTCAAGTTGCCGCTGTTATCTCTAAGGGTATTTAAATCGTTTCCTCCGTTTTTTCGCTGGAACACTTTCAAACCTCGATTTTTCTCTATGAGCTCTTGGATTTTTAGAGTTTTCTTCTTACGGATTTCACGCTTGAGAGTTTTGTTTCTTGGCGGGCTTCACACTTTCAGGAAATATTTCCATTTCCTAGGCTTGTGCCAACCTGGTCGGGTTACTTAACCGCCGCCCGTGCTCGGCGTTATCCTTCGATTGGCACCACCCAGGGGGCACGTGTAGGGATTTTAAAGGTTACTTACCCACGGATTTATTCAGTTGCATCATCATTTTCTGAACTTAATTTAATTAGGTACCTTGCTACCCCGCGAAAACACGTGCTAGACAGCTAAGTATGTGCGACACATATATTATTATATTTTCTTGCAAAAACCCAAGCCCTCGTCCTCTTTCAAATGAACATTGATTCATGTGTGTGTTCATTAAAATTACGTTTCAAAATTACTCCAGTTCGGTAGCGAAACACGGTTACAACAAACACGTCACACCTTCCCGAGCGTCGCGGAGTAACTGAACGACGCGGTAAGCCGCGGTCAAATAGGCGCGAGCGCGTGTTTCAATGGCGGTAAATGCGCATGATCAATAGACGACTACTGTATTGAAAAGGGCATAAATAGCAAAATTCGTAAAACTTAGTCATCTACACTAATATTATAAAGAGGAAAGATTTGTACCTATTTTTGTATGTTTGTATGTTTGTAATGAATAGGCTCAAAAAGTACTGGGCCGATTTAAAAAATTCTTTCACCAATAGAATGCTACATTCTTCCAATTTGACATAGGCTACATTTCATTTTGAAAAAAATTAGGGATCCTTGGTAAAATTTGAACAATGTAACCGAAGGTGTAGAAAAATGAGTCTTAAAATGTCTTTCGTCGAATGCGCTGCCGAAACTATTAGCGATAGAACAAAATAATGTACAACAATATTGAAGAACATCATAATGTCTACAAAAAACTCCGCGGTAGCATATGTCCAACTATTGTAGTTATGTCACTACAAAAACTTTTTTCATTTTAAACATTAATGAAAATGCTAACCAAATTCAAACCATGCTATTTATGTGTTTATATTAATCCTTATCCAAATAAATTATTTTATGGTAAAGACCATTTAACTACCTATAAAATAGTTTTTAAATTATTGAAATTGGACTTTCCATTCAAAAGATATTACGAATTAAAAAATTCAAACAGTAAACAAAACCGCCATAGCGCCGTGGCCGTTGTTTGCGATGCAGTCTGAAAAGCACGCCGGGCATCGCGGCGGGCGGGGTGGAGGGGGCACTGAAATACAGGAGTGGGGCGTGCACGTCTATAATAATTAATAAATAATAAGTAATAATTTTTTAATAAATAAAAATATTTGTGAAAAAAAGTGTTTTATATCCAAATTTCCAAAAATAAATAATTGTCTACCCCGTGCGAAGCCGGGACGGGCTGCTAGTCTAATATATAAAAATCTCGTGTCACGGTGTTTGTTACCGAACTCCTCCGAAACGGCTTAGCCGATTTTTATGAAACTTTTTTCTCTACACTCGGTAGGTCTGAGAATAGGTCGTAGGCTATTTTTTATTCCCCCCCCCCCCATTCTTCGCGGACGGAGTCGCGGGCAACGGCTAGTTGTATATAATACCATATTTGTCTAGAATGTAGTAAACTACGATGATCAAAAGTTTAGTATCTAATAAATGCAGTAAACACGGTACGTTACTTAAATGTTATATGCAATTATGCTGTAACCCGCACTACTCAACATGTAATAGCGCTGTAACTACAAAGATCATAATATTTGCAAAAGGGAAATTAGTGTAAATTCCAAATGATAGAAAAATGCTGTTTGTCATGCTATTTACAGCAAGTATTCAGTTGTCTTTTTAAAAAAATAGGGTAAACTCCAATGCTGTTCAAAAACTTCTAGAGGTCGTAGAGCCACGAGAATAGGACCATTCGACGCAGAATTTTTTTCTGATTCTAAATTTGAAATAAAAAAATTGTGAAGATTGCTTTTTACCGTCGATATGTGAATGTTACGCAGGGGCCCATGGCCTGAGGTACAATACCACTAAGAGTGAGATATTGGTATTTAAGGCCGGTACAAAAACATACCCATGTATTCTGCCGGTTAAGCTATATGGGACTCCTCTTAGGGTGGTTCAGGAATTTAAATATCTGGGGCACTGGGTCACAGCGTCACTTTCTGATAACAAGGACGTTGAAAGGGAGCGTAGGGCACTGGCAGTCAGGAGTAATATGTTGATCCGTAGGTTTGCGCGGTGTACTAAGAACGCAAAGATCACTTTGTTCAAGGCACGCTGCCAGTCATTTTACACCGGCACCCTATGGATTAACTATACTCAAAAGGCTTACAGCGGCATACGGGTCCAATACAACAACGCATTCAGGATGCTGTTGGGGCTGGACAGGCGCTGCAGCGCGTCAGGAATGTTCTTGGAGGCGCGCACGGACGGCTTCCACGCCATCATGCGCAAGCGCACCGCGTCCCCGCTGCGCCGCCTCGGGGCCAGCTCCAACAGCCTCCTGCGCACGGTGGCAGAGCGTCTGGACGGCCCGTTCCATTACCACTGGAATCGCTTGCATGTAGCGATTAGTTCATAAGCTAACTAAGTAGGTACTAACATAGGAATAAGATTTTTGTTACTAACAAACTATGGATTTTTAATCTGGAATAAATTATATTATTATACGGATTTCCGATCACGGGCCCATGGGGACCCGGTCATTTGAAAGGCATTCATGGGGCCAAAGCCAACATGAAGAGGCCTTTGGTGCCATATAATATAAATGAGATGGGCGCAACTATGGAGGTCTATCCCCTAATACACCATGAGGATGTGCTAGCGGACAGTCCTCCACTGTTGCCAATCTATTGCCAGGTAGGAATCGACATGGAATTGGCTATGGGGTGGGGTTGTTGTGGACAGGATTACCGGGCTATGGCGTGAGATAACGGACACCTACCATTTCAATATCTCATAAACTGTTATGGGAATTTTTGAACCAGGCACGATGCGAGTGTCGACCCGAAACATGTCGAGTTAAAAAGAGTTTAACTGGACATGTTTCGGGCTAATCCGTAGCCATTCTTCCCGACACCACACGTCGTCGTATGTCGAGTTAAACTCGTTTTAAGACGTGAGTGATCCGTATATTTTCGCTATTGTTATTGTCTTCGATCAACAATACAACTACCTATTGTTAATCGAAGGTTATTGTTGTAATTTAAATTAGTTAAATTGTTATATTTATTTATTTCTTGATTGTGGACACCTATGGACTTTTAATTGAATAAAGATTATTTATTTTATAATAATTATTATTGTAATTTAAGTTATTAATTTAATTGATTGTATTATTCGAGTAGCCTTATTAATTTAATGTTGTAATTTTTTACTGTATTTGTTTTCAACATTTAGTTATTAAGAAATTGAAAAATAAAAATAAATGTAGAATGATAATTCTGACTCGAAGACTGATTCTGAAAATTAATAAATAATGAAATAATCCAATTATGTATTATTAATTACCTTTGATGACTTTGGAGACACGGACCATCTCCCACCAGCCGACACGGAAAAGTGTGTGAAAGCGAAATAGCCACTCATCTCTGGTGTTAGTTCAGCCTTCTACTTTCAGAGTCAAGGGTTTCGCGGGAATGTTTGATAAATCGGTGACTGTGAATCAATCAGTTAATCGGTCAGGATTTTTATTTTTCTATGTAGCTATAATTTCGTTAAAATGTAAAGTTCCCGCGGGATAGCTCTTGGCTGACAATGAAGTAGCTAATTTGGCTGTACTTTTCCTCGGCGAAAATGTAAAATTCCCAGGGGATACAAATAGGTAAATTCTACATTTAGACTAAATAAAAAAACTTTCACTAATAGAAAGTGTAGTGTATAAGTAAAAGTGGGTACTTTGACCGTTGCTGTGATTTCGGGTAGATATAATCTTTATCGCTTGGGGTCGGCAATAAACAGTCTAACTGGGCGTGCAGGTCTTTCTTTCCGATATTCCCTTGGATACAACAGTGGCGACAGGCTAATAAAAATATATATATATATACATATATATTACGCGTGTTTAGTTCGGTTGTGAGAACTGAGGATAAATACAATATGTCGATTGGCCGGTTGAGTGAATTCGATGTAAAATCGGGACAGTGGTCATCATACATTGATAGACTCGAGATGTATTTTAAAGCGAACAAAGTTACGAGTGATTTAAAATTGCCAACCTTAATTGCATCGATAGGTGACGAAGCTTATGAGTTGCTCGTGAATTTAGCGAGTCCACGGAAGCCTTCGGATCTGACTTTTGAAGAAGCGTGTGAATTTATGAGTCAGCATTTACAACCTACGCCATCTTCTTTGGCGGAACGATACCGCTTTAGGCAAAAGAGACAGGGAACAGGAGAGGACGTGTCGTCATTTGTCGCAGAGTTAAAGAGATCGGCGCGGCATTGCAAATTTGCAGCCAATTTAAACGAAAACCTACGCGACCAATTCATATGTGGACTCAGAAGTGACGTGATCAGGCAGCGGCTGTTCGCGGAGGATGACTCAATATCTTTTATACAAGCCGTGAAGCTAGCCGGGTCGTTAGAAGCGGCGGAGAGGAACGCGGCAATAGTGGAGGGATCATCGCCCATAGGTTCATCTTCGGAGTCGAGTGCCACGAGTGCGGTGCATGCCTTGGCGCTCGGCGCAGCTCGAGGCCGCGCACGGGGCCGAGGGGCCGGCGGCGGCGCGAGGGCGCGCCCGCCCGGTGCGCAGGGGGCCCCTGCGGGGGGCCATTGCGGAGCGTGCGGAGCCACCAACCACAACTATGCAAGTTGTCGGTTTCGGGAGTATGTGTGCAGTCGGTGTCAGCGCACGGGGCATCTGCGGCGGGTTTGTCCGGAGAACGAAGGGCAGTTGCGGGGAGACCGCGTTCATCGACGCGGCCGGCAACAAGGAGTGCACTACGGGGACGCGGCCCGGGAGACCGGGGAGAATGGCGCTGACGACATGGAGGAAAATTTGAACCTCATGGGGTTAAATAATTATAAGACGGTGAGGTTGCAAGTTCATATTGACAAAATAGTTATTAATATGGAGGTAGATACGGGGACGGCGATCTCTTGCATAAATGACTACACTTATAAGCAATACTTTTCACATTTACCCATAGAAAGCGACGATACGACTGTAAGATTTTATGATGGCAGTAAAATTAAACCGTTAGGTATTATTCGACCTCTTGTAAGATATTTGGATCAGGAAAAGCGACTAGAATTATTTATTATTAAGAACGGCACTACTTCTCTTATAGGGAGACAGTGGCTGGCTGAGCTTAAAATTAAAATACCTAGGATTACTTGTAGTAAAAAAATCAGATAAATTGTATACATGTAAATAGTGAAATACGTGACATTCTTGACAGGCATAAAGAGGTGTTCGGGGGGGGCCTGGGACGGTACACGGGCGGCACGGCGACGCTGCGGGTGCGGGACGGCGCGGCGCCGGTGTTTCACCGCGCACGACCCGTGCCGTACGCGCTGCGCGACCGCATCGACGCCGAGCTGGACGCCATGCTGCGCGCCGGCGTCGTGGAGCCCGTCGACTGCTCCGACTGGGCCTCTCCTCTGGTGCCCGTTACTAAAGCTGACGGTACGTTGAGGATTTGTGCGGATTATAAGGCGACTCTAAATCCCGTCTTGCTGATCGATAGATACCCACTTCCTAAAATCGAAGACGTACTTGTAGGATTGAATGGGGCACAGTATTTTAGTAAAATTGATTTGTCTCAAGCATATAATCAGGTGGAGCTGGATGAGTCGAAAAAGTACACAGTTATTAATACACACCGCGGTCTGTTTCAATACAATAGGTTAGTGTACGGGCTATCGTCTAGTGTTGGTATTTTTCAGCGGATCATGACCGGGTTATTTGGTAATATACCTAATGTACAGGTGTTTTTAGACGACATTATAATAGGAGGGAGAACTAAAGAGGAGCATTTGCGGGCATTAGAACTGGTCTTCCGACGACTCTCGGAAAACGGATTAAAACTTAAAAAGGAGAAATGTGTGTTCTTTGTGGATCAGGTTACTTATCTCGGCTATGTAGTATCGAAGGAAGGTATAAAAGCAGATACATCTAAAATAAACGCTATTAATAAAATTCAAACACCTAGCAACGTCAGTGAATTGCGTTCCTTTATAGGCATGGTAAATTTCTTTTCAAAATTCATCATAAACTTTAGTTCCCTTCTAGTACCACTAAATAATTTGTTACGCAAGGAAGTACCTTGGAACTGGAATGGCGAGTGTGAACGAACGTTCAACGAGATTAAACGGGCATTAATGAGTACCAAGGTGTTGGCTCATTATGACCCGGAGAAACCACTCATAGTGACATGCGACGCCAGCGCACGCGGCGTGGGCGGCGTGCTGGCGCAGCGCGACCCGCACGGCGAGCGCCCGGTGGCATACGCATCGCGTGCTCTCACTGCCGCGGAGCGGAATTATTCGCAGATTCATCGCGAAGCACTTGCAATTGTTTTCTGCATGAGGAAATTTCATCAGTATGTTTATGGAAGGAAGTTCATCCTCCGAACAGATCATAAACCGTTAGTCTCAATATTTGGTCCTCATAGTGGTATCCCGACGATGACCGCTAGTAGAATGCAAAGGTGGTCGGTGATTTTGTCCGCATACGACTACGATATAGAATATATTCGTACTAGTAATAATTGTGCCGACGGTCTTTCCCGCTTGCCAGACTACGGTAATATTGCAAAAAATTCTGAGGAACGTATTCCCGAACAAACGTATTTACATTTTGTACAAGACGGGCTCTTGTTAGAGTATACCGAAATAAAAAGACAGACTGAAAAAGATCCAATTCTGGGTAGAGTACTTTACTATGTTAGGAATGGCTGGCCGGACCGAATCGAAATACCTAACTTGCAGCCTTATTATAATAGGAGATTAGAGCTATATGATGAACTCGGAGTAGTAATGTGGGGGCATCGAGTCGTAATCCCGGAGAGTTGTCGCGATAGCGTGTTAAAACTAATTCACGAGCCGCACATGGGGATCGTTAAGTCAAAAGCGCTAGCTCGAAGTTACGTGTGGTGGGCCGGCATCGACGAGGCGGTGGAGCGCGCGTGCCGCGCGTGTGACGTGTGCGCCACGCAGGCCGACGCGCCGCCGCGCGCCCCACCGCACCCGTGGCCCTGGCCAGCGCAGCCCTGGTCGCGCGTTCATCTCGACTTTATGGGCCCCATAGCCGGAAAGATGTACTTGGTAGCTATCGACGCCACGTCCAAGTGGCTGGAGGTATTCCACGTGGCGAGCACGGCGGCGACGGGAACGATAGCTAAACTGAGGGAGTTATTGAGTCGATGGGGAATCCCTAGGCAGATAGTGACTGATAACGGTCCACCTTTTTCTAGCTCAGAATTCACTCAGTTTGTTACTAGCGAGGGCATACAACAGATATTTACAGCCCCGTATCATCCTTCTTCCAACGGAGCTGCGGAAAATGCCGTAAAAACGTTAAAAAGAGTAATCAAAAAGGCTATATCAGAGAATAAAGAGGTTAGCGTGGCGTTGGATACCTTCTTATTATACTATAGAAACACCGAACACTGCACTACGGGAGCGAGCCCGGCTAGTTTACTCATAGGGAGACAATTAAGAACCAAATTAGATGCACTTAAACCTAACATGGAAGCTAAAGTGCGGGAAGCCCAACAAAGGCAAGTTCGGGACGCAGGAGGTACGGAGAGGAAAGTGAGTGTAGGGAATAACGTCTGGTACCGGCAGTATTTAAAGGGGGAAAAGTGGTTGCCAGGAGTAGTAGCGGTGTCAACAGGGCCGAACAATTTTAAAGTTCTAGACTGTAGCGGGAAACAGGTCCATAGACATGTCGATCAGCTTAGACGTCGGACTAGGAGTTCGCTTATAGTTCCCACAGGTTCCGTTGCTGGTGAACCGGCATTAGAGGAGACAGAGGAGTCCCCGCCAGAGAGCGTGTCGGAGCGGCCGGAGAGCGCCGCGATGCCGCCGAGGCAGGCGAGCTTGCCGCCGCATCCTTCGGATGACGATGAGGAGTTCGCGACGCCACCGTCCGCCCTTGTACCACCTCGGCCCCGTCACGTTAGGCAGTGTAGGTTAAATAAGAATGTAAATTATAAAGTCTAATAAGGTTCATGTCAATACTGTTCGATTTATAATTAGTTCCTAGTACATAATATTTGAAACACATTGTTATATTATAATATAGTTAAATAGTGGTGGAGGGATGTAGTGTATAAGTAAAAGTGGGTACTTTGACCGTTGCTGTGATTTCGGGTAGATATAATCTTTATCGCTTGGGGTCGGCAATAAACAGTCTAACTGGGCGTGCAGGTCTTTCTTTCCGATATTCCCTTGGATACAACAGCTAACACTGTTTCTGGTTGAGGACACTTATCCCGAGAAAGTATGAAGTTCCCGCTGGATAGAAATAACTGTTTAGACCTATTTTAAATATGCTTAAATGTCGATCAGAGACAGTGTAACTTTCTATTAGTGAAAGAATTTTTAAAAATTAACTTATTTCTATTTCGAGGGAATTTTACATTTTCCCGCAAAAAAAGTAGCTAAGTATATCAATCGGGACTAGTGTAGCTTTCTATTGGTGAAAGTTTTTAAAATCATCCCTGTAGTTTCAGAATTACCCCCTTCAAACAAAGTTTAGATATTTCCCTACACCATAGGATTTCGGGAAATCCTTCCTTAGTGCACCTCTAAGACATTCTAGGAATATGTATGCCAAATTTTAAGTCTAGCCTAGCAGTCAGTCAGTCACGGAACCTACTGTTTTATAGGTAGGTATATTATGTACAAAACTAGCCCACGGCTTCAATAAAATTAAGCTGAAATTATTATGTCAACTAATAGAAACCCTCCATGGGCTAACATGGGATAAAGTAAGGTGGGGTAAGACTATCACCGGGGGAAGACTACTACTGTCCAATAACTCGACATGCACGACTTCTGCTCTGCCTCTAATTTGCTATGTCGGTAAAGCAGCAAACATTCCAAAAAGTTCCCAGCTCAAACACAGCTGATGTTGTTGCTACTTTACGTAAACACATTGAAAATAACGACATTCAAAAATGACATTTATGGAAACAAGACACGAAGTCACCGGTTCGTTGTTTTTCGTAATTTTTTTGTGGAAAAAGTGGTGAATTTGAAATGTTATTAATGTTAGTAGTATCTCAATGAAATTGTCTTTTAATTAATTATATCAGTCCAACGTAAAGCGAATACATTCACATGTTACTGATCGAAACAAATACAAAAATACGAGGTGGGGTAAGACTAACTGTTCAACTGGGGCAAGGCAAACATATGTTAGTCTTGCCCCGGATCAGATGTTGTAAACTTTTTTTTATAGAAAGTATATTTTATACATTTATTAGCTACAGTACTTGTTCGGTTTTCAACCTTGATAGGAAAATACACCTCTCTGTGTATTCCTTCAGAAATACTCTTCTGACCTGTCAAGGTGACAGTTCCATATCTATCGAGTTTCGGTCGGCACGCGCCTAGTTTTTTGTGCGCATCTTTAAGGATAAAAATACGGATTTCGGGCTTTATCGGACACAAAAATACACCCACACACCCATACACCAACCCAAAAGTGGATCGAGCTGAAGAGCGCCGTGGAAGCGAGCTGGGCCCAGCGAGAAGCGGTGCAGTGAAAGCCAGGTACACTTTCTTCACATTATTATATATATGTATTTATGCCTAATCAACTCTGCCTAGCGCAGATCTATACATTTTTGGTAGCAGAGCGTGGTTATTTCGGGTTTATTTTGGGTTTAATTTGGTTATTTCGGCCAGATTGACCATATTTCATCTTCGAACAAAGGATTGTATACCTACCTTCGAATTTCAATTCGGTTTATTTTTTTGATAGTGGGTTGGTAACTTGGGTGTATTCGAGTTCGTGGTAATAAACGCTGTTATTAATGACAGTTCGGATTTAATTTGATCTATGGTTGTGTCACTTGAATTTCATTTTGACGTTTAACGTTTGACAACTCTTATCACTCACTTGCCTTGTTTGTTTTGGTTTGTCGGTGTTTAATTTACGGTTTAAATAAGTGTTTAAGTGAAATAGTGAAGTGAATAAGTGAATTTCGGTTTGCGTAACACGCGTAACATTCGGTGTTTACTGTTTGATAAGTTATATACGGATTTAATTACTTATTTTCGGTGAGTAAGTTGATAAACATTACGATGTCGTTTAAATATAATTTCTCGGTATTTAAAGTTAAATTACAATGGTTGATCGATAGTGCGGACCTTATTACGCGATCAGAGCACGCGGGTCGATTGAAAATGCGCCTGTTAACGGTAAATACGGAATTTTAAAATTTGAAGAGGCGTTTCAACGTATAATCGAACTTTCGGATTCGGACGTACCTGCCCAGGCAGAAATTCTTGCTGCATGTCGCCTTGAGTATACGCGCGGCTTAGAGGCTTTCGATAAATTAATGGAAGCGAATTTCCAATATAAACAAGCTTTTGATAGCTCAGATAGTAAGTCAGATTCAAGTCGTACGGATTCGGATGGACTGTTATCTCGGTTGCCGACATTACAATTACCGTCCTTTGCTGGGGCGATGGACCAATGGGTAGGATTTAACAATCTGTTTGATAGTTTGGTGGATTCACGTTCGGACTTATCGGGGCTCAAAAGTTGGCCTATCTTATGTCGTGCCTCTCCGGTGAGGCTCGGGGTTTGATCCAACATTTGCGGATATCGGATGAAGGTTACCAAATTGCGAGGGAACTTTTAATTAAAAGGTATCAAAATACCCGTCGGCTGGCAGACGTGCATGTGGACCAGATCCTTAACCTGCCGTCTGTGTCTCCCAAACTTATCGGTCTGCGGGCACAGTTTCTCAATCCAATCATTATGGCAGTCAACTCACTGGAGCGTCTCGGTTTTCCTGTCATTGAGTGGTCATTTCTACTTGTCCATATATGTCTGGCAAAATTGCCTACTAATCTAAGGACACGGTTTGAGCAAAAGTGTGGGAATGAAGCGGAGACCATCCCAACATTTTCGGATTTACAGGAATTTCTTGAGGTAGAATGTCGGTTATTGGAGTGTGCCAGGGCTGACCCTGTGCATCCCATTCAGGAGCCTATTGCGGGTCCATCTAGGCCACGTCGTAGGGCACCGCAGTTCACAGGAGTGACACTCATCCAGCCTTGTGGCTTTTGTGGAGATCGTGACCATCGGGATCTTCCACACTGTTCGGAGTTTAAAGCAATGTCTCCATATGCTCGGAAGGATTATGTGGAGAAAAATCGGTTTTGTTTCTTTTGCCTCGGACCACATGGATATAAATATTGTAATAGGGTTCCCAATTGTGCATCATGTGGGAGTAGGAAACATCATCCCTTATTGTGTTTCAATCGGTCGGGCTCTCATCAGGGCCACCCAAACCAGCGGCGTTCGGCTGAGCGGTCACCGGCCCATACGGGCGGGGGTCATATCGATTTGGATCCACCACGGTCACACCGTGGCTCTCCTTCACAGTCACAACGTGGCTCGCCTTCTAGGTCTGGACGAAAAGTGAATCCGTCTCGCACTCAACCTCGGTCTCCTCATCAGACTCCACAGCGGAAAGAGTATGACCAAGGTGAGGGTCAGGTTCGTGATGGTCATGACCAACGTCGTCATGGCGAAAGGAATACTGCTCGTCGTCACGACCAACAGTATACTAGGCCATAGGATACGGTTTCTCTCGGTCATACTGCCCCGGGGCTACTTCCAGTAACAGTGCTACTGCCCACGGCATTAGTAAAGGTTTATTTTAATTCGGATTTGGATACGGGTATTGAAGTTCGGGCGTTACTGGACGTAGGCTCGCAGGGGTCTATAATAACTTCGGATTTAGCTCGCAAGCTAGGATTACGGCTAGAGCCATCGGACAACCATATTCGGGGTATTGGTAATACAACGGCTATCGGTATTTGTGGGAAGGGTTCGTTGACCTTCTCTCCGGTTACTAAGCGGTTTCCTATGGTTACCACTCCGGTGGTTAGTATGAAAAATATAATCGGTCATCTGCCTGCACTTAACTTAAATAATTCGGTTCTTCGGCTTACAGAGGGCTTAACTCTGGCAGATCCACATTTCGGTTCACCGGCACCTATCGATTTATTACTAGGTTCGGATGTTTTCGGCGCTCTAGTAGGAGGAGATAAAATGGTATTACAGCCTAACGGGCTGACGGCTTATAATTCGGTTTTCGGTTACGTGTTGTTAGGCCCGGTGCTAGTGCAGCCGGCTGGCTCCACTCAAATAGATGATTCGGAGTTTTTTGGTGCGTCAATTTCGGATACTTTAGAGAAGTTTTGGAAGGTGGAAGAGCCACCCCAAGCGTGCACGTCTAGTCCATTAGACCAGGAGTGTGAGCTTCATTATAAAAATAATACAGTACGGTTGAATGACGGACGGTTTATGACTAAATTGCCATTTATATCATCGCGACCGGTTTTAGGGGATTCCCGCGCCATTGCGGAGAAACGGTTTCTGGCTTTAGAACGCAGGCTTAAGGCGAAGCCTGCCTTACGCGAAAAGTACGTTAACTTTATGCGGGAGTATTTAGATCTCGGTCATATGTCACTTTCAAAGTTTGACTTTCAATCGGGTCAGGAGTTTTACGTCATTCCTCATCATGCTGTATGTAAAGATGAACAATCGAAACTGCGGGCCGTATTCGACGGGAGCTGCGCTACATCGTCGGGCGCATCCCTAAATAATTGTCTACATGCGGGTCCCAAACTTCATAGGGACATCACGGAGATTTTGATGCACTTTCGGAAGCATCAGATTGTTTTCGTGACGGATATTAAAATGATGTTTCGTCAAACTTGGATTGATCCTTCGGACAGGCGGTTTCAATTGATTCTATGGCGTGAGTCGCCTCATGAGCCGCTACTCGTTTATGAATTAAACACGAATACTTATGGTTTAAAATCTAGCCCCTTCGTGGCTATTCGGACTTTACTAGAACTCGCAAATAGAGAACGCGAACGGTTTCCTAAGGCTGCGGCCACACTAGAGCAACATATCTATGTCGATGACATTTTGACAGGAGCGGATACGGAAGAGGAGGCTCTCTTACTCCAACGGGAATTAATCCAAATAATGGATTCGGCAGGATATGAGTTGCGTAAATGGATATCCAATTGTCCTGCACTTCTGAAGGACTTACCGGAAGATCATTTGCAAGTTCCTCATTTGTTTGATAATCCTGAAGTGGATAGTTCGGTTTCGGTCTTAGGTGTTCAATATAATCCAATTTCGGATAATTTCTCATATCGGACGACTTTAACTTCGGATAATTTGATTACGAAAAGACAAATCTTGTCTACCGTTGCTCGGATGTATGATCCTACAGGTTGGATTTGCCCGGTTACCTTCTGGGCAAAGTGTTTACTCCAGCGTTTGTGGCTTGAAAAGTTAACGTGGGATGAAGAAATCGGTGGAAGTCTAGCGAGAGACTGGATTCGGTTTAAAATGGATTTAAGTAACCTCAATCGGATCGCGGTTCCGCGATGTATGTTTCCCAAGTCAATGTGCCAAGTTTCGGTTCACGGATTTTGTGACGCGTCGGAATTAGGATACGCAGCAGTGGTCTACTTACGTACCATCACTGAGGACGGTTCTTCTTCGGTTCACCTGATCATGGCAAAGAGTAAGGTCGCTCCCATCAGATCTCGGCTCACCATTCCAAAGTTGGAATTGTGTGGAGCCGTGCTCTTAGCTAAGCTCCTGCATCATGTTTGTCTTTGTTTGCAAAGAACCATGGATGTCTCGGAGGTATACGGATGGACGGACAGCTCAATTGTCCTATCGTGGCTTAAAACGCCACCTCATACTCTTCAGGTATTTGAAGCGAATCGCGTGTCACAGATACAGAATTCTGCGGTACACATTTCGTGGCGGCACGTTCCAGGCCCGATGAATCCGGCTGACTGTGCATCCCGAGGTTGCCAGTCAACAGAATTGGTTTCCCATCCTTTATGGTGGGGTCCAAAATGGCTCCAGGGGCCTGAATCCCATTGGCCTGTTTCGGTAGTACAGGCGCCAGCTGTGCTACCTGGTTTGCGTTGCTTAGTAGCAACCAGCGGTAAGGATCAAACGGTTTCGGATTTTGATGTCTTAAATCGGTATAGTTCTCTCGACAAATTAATCGGTGTCGTAGGTTGGTTACGGAGATTTTCTCATAATTGTCGGAATAAAGAAAACAAAATCAAATCGGAATATTTGTCCCCTGAAGAAAGGGAAGAGTCTTTGTTGGTTTGTGTAGCTTTAATTCAAAACCAGAACTTCGGCGAGGAAATAGATACTCTGCGGAATAATCGAAGGCTTAAGGGCCATTGAAAACGTCTAACCCCCTTCCTAGACTCTAAGGGGTTGCTTCGAGTAGGTGGTAGACTACAAAATTCGGACTTGCCTTACGATTCGCGACATCCGTTAGTGCTTCCTAAATCGGGTCACTTGGTAACAATTCTAATTCGGGATTTACATTTAAAAAATGCACATGTCGGTCCAAATACGTTGCTAGGTATTCTGCAGCGCAAATATTGGGTATTATCGGCTAGACGAGCGGTTAATAAGGTCACCACTAACTGCATACCGTGTTATAAACTAAAGGGATCTACCACTCAACCGTTAATGGGTAATTTGCCTCGCGATCGGGTTGTAGCAGCCAGGCCCTTTGAAGGTGTTGGCACAGATTTTGCAGGGCCGTTCCTTGTGAAATCACATAAATTGCGGAAACCGAAAATCACAAAGGTCTATCTATGCGTTTTGGTTTGTTTGGCCACTAAGAGTGTCCACCTGGAAGTGGTGTCGGATCTTTCCACAGAAGCTTTTATAGCAGCTCTTTCTCGGTTTGTGTCTAGGCGTGGGCTGCCTACTATCATTCGGTCGGATTGCGGTACCAACTTCAAGGGTGCTAACAATTATTTACGAGAAGTTCAAAGTTTTTTGACTGAGAACCAAAGAACAATCGGTCATGAGTTAGCTTGTCGTGGAATTTCATGGATATTTGACCCCCCAGCATGTCCGTCATGGGGTGGTTTGTTCGAGTCAGCTGTGAAATCAGCCAAGACTCATCTCAAACGGGTAATCGGAGAGACCATTCTCACTTTCGAGGAGTTAAGTACCGTATTTTGTAAAATAGAGGCCGTATTAAACTCGCGACCTCTGTGTCCCCTTTCTTCGGATCCTAACGACCCAGAGGTTCTAACCCCGGGTCATTTTCTAATCGGTCCGCCTTTAAATGGCGTTCCTGAATTCCCCCTCCAAGAGGAGAAACTGCATCGGTTAACTCGGTTCCAGCTGTTACAGCAAATATCCCAAAGATTTTGGCATCGTTGGCATTTGGAGTATCTCCATACTCTACAGCAGAGAGTCAAGTGGAATGACCCTGCTGCCCCTCCCAAGGTGGGAGATTTGGTTCTATTAAAGGAGGAAAACGCCCCTCCTCTACATTGGCGTCGTGGACGTATCGTCCAGTTGTACCCAGGCAAAGATGGTACGATTCGGGTTGCTGACGTTAAGTTGGCTCAAGGCACGGTCTTACAACGAGCGGTTGCCAAGCTTTCTCGGCTGCCTATGGACTAGGCCTCGGTTTCTTCTATTCGGATTGTTTCGGGATTAAGCCATTGGAAATGGCTTGGGCGGGGGAATGTTCGGTTTTCAACCTTGATAGGAAAATACACCTCTCTGTGTATTCCTTCAGAAATACTCTTCTGACCTGTCAAGGTGACAGTTCCATATCTATCGAGTTTCGGTCGGCACGCGCCTAGTTTTTTGTGCGCATCTTTAAGGATAAAAATACGGATTTCGGGCTTTATCGGACACAAAAATACACCCACACACCCTACACCAACATCACAAAGTGAACGAGCTGAAGAGCGTCGTGGAAGCGAGCAGGGCCCTGCCAGAAGCGGCGCAGTGAAAGCGAGGTACACTTTTCCCCCCATTTTTATATTTAAGTATTTATGCCCAAACAACTCTGCCTAGCGCAGATCTATACAGTACTTATTTTAATTAAAGCTAAACTGGTTTGACGTTTGGACGGTTGGTATCTCCCTACAAATACACTTAATTTTGCCATTTAACCATTAAACTTCAAACCTTATGTTTGAGCACTACGGCCAACGTGCTAAATAATTTTAAAAAAGTCTTATCAAACTGTTATTAAAACAATTGATTATGTTATTATTATTAATAAATCCGTCTGATTTATGTTTCGTTTAATAAAAAAGATTCTGGCTTTGTCACTATTTTTTTTTACAAGACTGCCCTGGTTCTGTACCCCTGACTTTGATAGTATGTTAGTCTTCCCCCAAATTAATAAACATACACGTACGAAAATAAACCTTATTCTGCTTAGCATTAAGTTTGAAATAAAATGGTCACATTGAAATTTCACGGTTTTTCTGTCAGAACTTAAGTACGTATGATTTTTCAGATAATAAAACTTACCCCGTTAGTGGGGCAAAACTAGCAGTTTTAACATGCTGTAGTTTTTCCTAAATATATCTGTTTTGAATAAATTTGCGTTAAACTCAATATGCTTTTGCAAAAGCTTATAAAAATCTAAAGTTAGTTCAATTATTCATTTAATAATAAGACATAAAATTTCGACGTAAGAACCGATCTTGATTTCTAATAATAAACTATGTTAGCCTTACCCCACCTTACCTTACTAAAGATTAATAAGTTTTTGTTAAAAACGTAATTTTAAATAAAAGTTCTGAATTTAGGTTTTGTTGACTGTATTTTCATTATACCTACTCCTATCTACCTAGGTATTAATCACTTACTTAATTACATTTGCTTTAAAAACTACATCTACGATTGAACTGTTATCAATAAACTGAAACAATGGAGACTATCAATATAAATATAAATATAAATGTCTTATTCGAAATGATAACTACCAATAGTAACTACGACTCAACTTTGATTTAAACTCTTTGGGATGAAGCAATAAAAAAACAAAGGTATAATAAATAATTTATTGAAAAAGAAAATTTTCTAAAACATTCTAATAATTATTATTCTTTTAATCTAATAAATTCTAATGCCTGCACTTAGTAACCAAATATTTTACAATAATAAGATAATCACATAAACCCAGGAATACAATACATTAAAAATAAAAAAAATACAATTTTAAGTAGGTATTATAATCTAACTTACTATAAATAACTATTGTAGGTACACACAACAAAATATGAACACAGACAAACTTGTCCCTTAATCTTATTACCTTGTTTATAATTTCGTAATATAAAAAAAAACAAATTTGAAAATACATTTATCTTAAAGCTAAATCATTTATTTCTTTGCATGAATTTAGTTTTACAAAACAAAGTATTTATTTTAATTTATTAAACTAATAAGTACAAAATTAAATTTAACAATATCTGTCCGGATCATACTTGGCCCAAATGGCATTTTAGATAAATTATTTTTTCTTTCATAATCATGTATGTAGTTAATTATAGTTTTACACTTGTTACTGTCAATATTTTATATCAATTTCTATTTAACGTAAAGAAAGCAAATTAATGTAGGTAAAAGTAACATAGTAAATTTATATATAAATGATATAAACTAATTTATATTGCATAATTTACTTTATGCATAAGACACAAAATTATAAACTTTAGCTGACCAGTCAAATTATAAACTAGGTTGTGTCAAGTACTTTTTGGACTCTAAGAGACAGACAGACGTGCAGACAAAGAGCAGTCTGGAATTCTGAGTTTGGTGTTCAGAGTTCTGTGTTTTGACCGCTCGAGAGTTCCAGTCGCCTGCTGTGTGCATTACCGTAAGAGACTCAGTACATTTGAAAGAACGCAGAACTCAGAACTCCAGATCGCTCTCTGTCTGCGCACACTCTAAGAGCCAGGCATTATAAATATTATTATTAATTTTATTATAAACATGTTGGCTGCCCACTTCCACCATATTTCAACTAGTGTTGCTCCCAAGCCTTATACAAATTTAGTGATCCACCAGTGATGATCACAGAACCACCTTATTACTATGGTGCTAGCAAGTGTATGCTAGGTATCTAATAATTTGAAATATTTAAGTTTTTGTAAATAAATGTAGAGTATGTGTGTCTACAAAACACACAAAGCATGCACAGTTTGACTCTGACCCCCAAAACAATCCCAAAATCAATACACTGAAAAATGAGCTTTGGATCCCACCTGTGATGCGCATGGCCACACAAAGAAGATTATGTGATTCCAACGATGATCCTCTTGGCAGCCAACATATTAACAGAATTGATGTACAGTCAAGGTCATATATATGTACATTGTATATTTCCAAGGTGTTACAAATATCTATACAACTCTATGCCATTAACCGCAAGGTTGATGGTCACACAATATTTGATGCAATGGCTGTATAGATATTTATGCCTTCAACTTAGATTATTTATGCAGCCTTCAACTGTATCATATCAGAAAATTATTCCACCGGGGAAATTACCTTATTCACATAGTTGCAAGGCTCAGCATGTTTCTTGTCCGAATTGGTTTTAACCCAAATCTTTCTGAACCATACAAATTTATTTTAAAATAATACACTAGCAACTCATTGAGCTGATACATGTATATCACTGCACTTGTACTTTGAGTCCTTTGAAATAAATATCCAGTCTATTTTTAAACAAGTTCACTGAAGGCGCACTTATTGCAAGCTCGGGGAGTTCATTCCACAAAATTGCTAAATTTTCTTCTTCTGTTTTGATGTTGATTGTTACTTTCTCTTTTCTTGTTTTGAGTACCTACTCTTCTGACATGCAGCTTTCCCACACAGGTACAGCTTCTTCAATCTGCAGCCGTTGTGATACAACATAACTTTTAAGAGTTTGGATTGAAATATTTGCTTCTATTGCACTCAAGTCGGTGATGTACCGTGACCTACTTTCCTGCCTAATAAACTGATGCGCAATTTCTAGTCCTTCTAATTCTATATTTCAGCAGTGGATAGCCAGCAGCTCAGGTTTGGCGTTATCTTCTTGGGTCGGGCAGCAGGGCAAAGCGGTGTGTTCGTAGAAGATGGTAAATGAGCAGTTTGCAGTTAGTATGCAGTTGAAGAGAGTCGTTTTCTATTTTTGTTTAATACAATCTCAATACAATCATTAAGTATTTTCACAAAAATGTCACTAGTCTGTCGACTGTCTGTCACTGAAGGAAGGCACTGACACTGACTGAAGCAAAAGCACACACAACTACACATATGTTTATGTGTACATTATTATATCGCAACGTGTCCAAGATGGCGATTTGTCAAGCTTTGTTTCATGTTAAAATATTTTCAATTATCACTGCAATCCGAGTTTTGTGGATACATGTTGTCGACTCAAAAAAAATATTTTTTATTCTTTTGTAACTGAAGACAGATTTTAAACAAATCCGCCTTACTTCAATTTTATTATTGGGATCAGCTTGAGATAAGAAAATACCATACCAAAACCTCAAACGTTACTTATCGCATTCTCATCCCAATTTGACACAAGAAACGACAAAAAATGACAGCTTACGAAGTCCAATCCTATTCACATTTTGGTACCTGCCGAATAGACAACATAACGCTACGTCGCACTCGGCTCTCGGGGATTCGGGGGTTTTAGTTTTTCTTATTTAAGAGTTAAATTGTAATGGTTTGATATTCCCGCATTGACAAAGTAATTATTAGAGAGTTCTTTATATGTTTGACAGAAAATGCGACCTCAATCGCTCTGTTTTCTAAAAAACTTTGACAGCTGCCAATAATTCCCCTACAATGATGACGTGGCTTCCCGAATAGGAAAATAAAGCTCATCCCAATCTCAGCCCAAACCTGTCGCAAACCAGTGCTTTTTGGCGTTCCTGAATAGGAATCCTATCCCAATCCTCGCTCAAACGATTCCGTTACCGATCGCAAACCGTTTTGGGCCAGTCCTGAATCGAGCCCCTGAGCTCTCCTGCGCAGCTCCTGATGGGTCGTAGATTAAGATGTAAGCTACCAGTCCATCCAGAATTACTAAAACCACAACCGATTGACCCATCAGAATATCATACTATGTTACGCAATCAATTTAAAGCCAAGGAGCAGTATGATAAAAATAGTAAACAGTTGTCGCCACTTAATGTAGGCGATGAGGTTATATGTCTCGAAGGAAAAGTGAGGGCTCGCGCGACTGTTGTAGACAACGCAACGACTCCTCGCTCCTATATAATTCAAAATAATTTAGGAAGTAGATTCAGACGAAATCGCCGTCATTTAATCAAATGTGAGGCCGGCGAGCCCGTGGAGGACGCCGCGCCGGCTGCGCCCTCGGGCTCGGGCCAGCAGCGGTACCCGCCGCGTGGCTGCGAGCTCAAGGATGTGGGCGAACGTGTGAGTCACTCGGAGATCTATAAATCTGAAACTAATGATGAAAGTAATACGGTCGATAACGATGAACCGACAACCTCCGAGCGACCAACACGTGTTATAATGACACGAAGCAAGGCGAAAAATAATGTTAATGCCTAAACAAAACATTAATACCTATATATTATGTAGGTACACTACTTATATCAAACTTTGTAAAAAAAAAAAAAAACTTGTAAATTTATAACTAGATTTAAGTTAATTTATGGTGGTGGTTTCGGGATAGTTTAAATAAATGTAACACTTATAAAAACAAATCAGATCAATATAAAAGGGGGGTGGTGTGTGTGTGGGTATTGTTTATTATATCATTAGTAATAAATTAAAGTAAGTCAATATGTTTGTCAACTTCTTTTTGGGGGACATGTTGTGGGTAGATTTAAGTTATAGTAATATGAGGGTACCTTCGTAAGAATAAATCAGTTGTTGTCTCGCATTGGCCGTGTTTTATTGATTTACTACATCATTAAGTAAATTTTTCACGAATTTTAATAGTTTTTCACTGCGGATTCACCTACTCGTAATTTAATGACAGAAAATTGTAGACATCTGATTTTTTAGATTAATACACCTATAAAGCTAAATAAGAAGATCGCTGTAAACCTACGCTGCTGCCCTCTCGTTCTGACAGGAGGCCTGTGCTCTAGACTGCGGCCTATATACGTCGAGATGATGACTATGAGACTGCTCCGATCTATTGTTTATGATAGAGACTGTATACCATCTGCATATTAAAACGAAAATACTCAAAAATAATTTTCATGAACGTGTTTATTTTATCTTAATATATAAAAGAAGAAACTGACTGACTGACTGACTGACTGACTGACTGACATATCAACGCACAGCCCAAACCACTGGGCCTAGAGATTCCAAATTTGGCAAGTAGGTTCCTTATAAGGTCTAGGGGTGCACTAAGAAAGGATTTTTCAAAATTCACTCCCTAAGGGGGTAAAAAGGGGGATCAATGTTTGTATGGGGAAACAAGATTAGTTCGACTATTTTATTCGAAACTTCACAGAAATACTCCTAATGATAAATGAGTAAACACGTGTTTCAGGTTTTTTGAGAATTTTACCCCTAAAAGGGGGGAAAGGGGTAACAAAGTCTGAAAATCAACATGGGTGTTGTTTCTATGGTTTATCGGGTCGCTGGTTATGAAAACAACAACGGTTTTAAAATCCGACGTGGCAGACGTAAAATACCATCTCCCTGGATGGGGTGCGATGGGGTTGAAATATCTAAATAAACTAAATGACTGTTGATATATCAACGCACAGCCCAAACTACTGGACCTAGAGACATGAAATTTTGCACATAGATACCTTATACAATGTAGGTATCCACTAAGGAAGGATTTTTGGGAATTCTCACGGGAAAGGAAAAAAACGGGATTTATATATTCGATTCCGAGTGACCCTATCTCAGTAACTATAATAACTAAACTACGAGGGGCGTTCAATATAAAGTGAGAATGAGATGCAAACTCTTTTAATATTACGATTTTAAATACTGGCCGGTAAAGCTAATCTATCTAGCTGATTGCTATGAAAAAAAAAACTAACTGTCTTTTGTTTAAAAAAATATACGGTAATTTCTTTGCAATGCTATTGATTACGTTAGCGAAAATGGAGAAAATTGAACTGCGCGCCGTTATCAAATACTTGTATTTGAAAAATTTTTCTACGGACCAAGTCAATTTGGATTTGCGGGACACTTTAGGGTCTAATGCTCCTCCGTATTCGACAGTCGCACGTTGGTGCGCCGAATTTAGACGTGGAAGAACATCGACAATGGACGACCCCCGCTCCGGACGCCCTACTACAGCAGTAACTGAAGAAATTGTGAAAAAAGTCGAAAACTCAGTTTTGGCGTATCGTCGTGTCACAGTTCGTTTTATTGCTGAAAATGTAAAGATTTCAACGGGGAGCGTGTATAATATTTTACATGAACGCTTGGGTATGAAAAAGGTATCTGCGCGTTGGGTACCAAGAATGCTTACTGACACGCAAAAACAAACTAGACTAGAGATTTGTCAAAAAGCTTTGAACCTGATGCAGCACGACCGGGAACTTTTTTTGGCGCGATTTATAACAATGGACGAAACATGGCTCCATCATTACGACCCTGAAACGAAACTGCAGTCTATGACATGGAAAAGGCCATCATCTCCAACTCCGAAGAAATTCAAGGTGAGCCCATCTGCCGGTAAGGTCATGGGCTCTGTTTTTTGGGATGGTAAAGGGGTATTAATGATTGAGTATCTCGATCATGGAGCCACTATTACGGGCACTTTATACGCCAAACAAATAGCAACATTGCGCAATGAGATCCGCGAAAAACGGCGAGGTAAACTCTCGAAAGTTGTGCTGTTCCACCAGGACAATGCCCCGGCACACAAGTCCGCCGTTGCAATGGCTGCAATTCGTGATGCTGGGTTCGATATCCTTAAGCATCCTCCGTATTCACCAGATCTCGCTCCCAGTGATTTCTACCTATTTCCGAGATTGAAACAATACCTGAGAGGCCAGAAATTTGAAGACGACGAGGCGGTAGTCGCTGCAGTACAAGATTTTTTAAGTACTCAAGATGAGACGTTTTTTAAAAATGGAATTTTAAGTTTAGAAAAAAGATATACTAAGTGTATTATGCTAAAAAGTGACTATGTCGAAAAATAAAATTACATTTAGCAAAAGTTGTTTATAACATACTCATTCTCACTTTTTATTGAACGCCCCTAGTAGACTCTTCAAATTTGATACACAAGTAGGTATTACATTATTTAAAACATTAATTTCAGGATTTTTCAAAATTCCCACGGGATAAGAAAAAAACGGGATTTATATATTCAGTTCAACGGGATCCTATGAACTTAAATGACTAGACTCTTCAAATTTGGCATAGATGTAGGTAATTATAAATTCCCATGGAATAAGGAAAAAACGGGATTATTCGTTTTACTGGTCGTAGAAAGCTGAAATTCGGCATGTAGGTTGTTTGGGGAGTGTTGAGCTGGATTGAGAGAGAACCTTCCAAAATTCCTACGGGAACGGGAAAAACAGGATTTTTCGTTTTACAGGTCGAAGAAAACTGAAATTTGGCAAGTGGGTTCCTTGGGGAGTGTAGAGTTGGATTGAGAGAGGACTTTCCAAAATTCTCACGGGAACGGGAAAAAGCGGGATTTTTCGTTTTACTGGTCGTAGAAAGCTGAAATTCGGTATGTAGGTTGCTTCGAGAGTGTAGAGGAGCATTGAGAGAGGACTTTCCCAAATCCAACGGGAACGACAAAAAACGGGATTTTTCGTTTTACTGGTCATAGAAAGCTGAAATTTGGCAAGTGGGTTTCTTGGGGAGTGTAGAGCTGGATTGAGAGAGGACTTTCCAAAATTCCCACGGGAACGGGAAAAACGGGCTTTTTCGTTTTACTGGTCATAGAAAGCTGAAATTTGGCAAGTGGGTTCCTTGGGGAGTGTAGGGGAGCATTAAGAAAACATTTCCCGAAATTCTTACGGGAACGGGAAAGAACGAGATTTTGCGTTTTACTGGTTGTAGAAAGCTAAAATTTCAAAATTCATAATAACTGTAAGTAGGCCGCAAAGGGCACTTTAACCGAATTCTAAAAAAGGAGGAGGTTATGCATTCCACTTTATGATTTTTTTTACGTAGGTATGTTCACCGATTTCTCGGTCAATTTTGGACCTGCTTGCTTCCTTGCCTGTATGCTTGCTTGCTTGATATCTTGGTTGTTTGGAATACTCATAGTACACGCGAGCGAAGCCGCGGGAAAAAGCAAGTAATTTATAATACAATAAAATCTTCTTCTTGTTTTTCATTTGTAAACACTTCGATACATATTAACTCAAAATGATGTGAGCAGATAGCACAAGTAGCCGTTCTGCGTCAAAATTTAGTCCATTCCATTGCTCTTTAGTTACGGGTTGTTTCGTAAAACTGTAAATACGAAGTAAAAGCAATTACCAATTTATTGCAAAAAAAACTTTACAGCTAAATCACCACAAAAAACTCTAGCTAGATTAAAGCTCTGTGGTTTAAAATAAAGTTAAAATAAACCGCAGAATAAACTTCATTCACTTCGTTCGTTCATAGATTCAGTTCATTTGTGTCTCATCCCTACCCACGTGCCTAGTTACAGTTTGTTATTATTCTGTCATTTATGTTGCAAAATTCAATCTGTTATAAGTATTAACGTTCTGGTAGCGTAAATTGATAATTAAATTACCTACGTATGATAAGAAACACCATTTTGGGGGTAGTTGCAATAGAGAGATCTCTCTCCAGGCAGATGTTATGCCTGGGGACCGAAGTCCAATGGATGAAAGTTGGAAGTTGTATTTATGCAGCCGAGTTGAGAAACTTCGAAAGCGTGATGTAGGATTGTAGTAATTAGTAATTAGTTTCGTAATGCTAGACAGTGCTGACTTTGTTTTGCATGAAATAAATGCACAAGACATCATTTTCTAGGAGATTTGCTCACCAGTACAGACAATCAAAAATGACAACCTTCCCCTGCCAACTTTGGTTTTTTTTAACGATGACGTTCAAACGTTCATATACCTAGCATGGCAGAGGGGGAAAAGGTGAGAAGGCTCATCCTGTCTTAAATTATCTAAGGGTGTATGGGATAAATTCGTGTCTAAACTCCTGACCAGTGGTTGCGTAGGGGAATAGCACGCGGCACGGAATGCTGAGGACCTAGGTTCGATTCCCAGCATTGGTCTTTTTTCTGGGATTTTTTCTATGCATCCATGTTTCAGTTTGTATTTAGTACTAGATTTTGCCCGCAACTTCGTCCGCGCATAATTCCGATTTGTGATAAAGCTTCATCATCCCTTTCATCGAATAAAACAAAAATCCGGCAACGGCAACATCGAAACATCCATTATTATCATCATTTCATCATCATCGGTGTCAGTTTGTGAACATACAAATTCCATTTATTCCGTATCCCATGAGCATTTCAACAAATCCGTCTTTATTCTATGCAAAATTTCAGTCTTCTATGGCTAGGAGCTTGGGCTGAGCGTTGATGATTCAGTCAGTCAATCATTTAGAACTTTTTTATATGTATAGATTTTTGACTACCTCATGCATGATATAATAATTTGAATTTATATATTTTTAAATCAAGATAGTAAATAGTATAGTGATAGTAATTTCACCGGTTGTCTTACTCTTCATGCCGGAACACAGTAGCGCAAACCACTGCTGCTTGGCGGCAGGATTATATAAATATATCAATCAGAGACAGTGTAGCTTTCTATTAGTGAAAGAATTCTTAAAATCAACTCCGAAGTTCAATTAACTTAATTTCTATCCCGAAGGAATTTTGCATTTACACGGATAAAAAGTAGCCTATATGTCACTAAGGGACCATTAATTTATTACATAAGACGATTTTTGCCAGTTTTTGACCCCCTCCCCCCACTGTGTAAGAAAAAATAAGAATCGGCCGACCCCCTCCCCCCCTGTTTAATATTTATTACGTAAGAATCTAAAGGAAATTAAAAAAAATTAAAAAACACGCTTTAAAAAATAAAAAATAAATTTTAATAAATTTCAATTCACTATTCTTATAGTACAGTAAAAAATCTTTATAAGCAATTATTATATTGTTATATCCAGATCAAAACTTGTAAACAGTTCTAAATATTGATAAAATAAATAATAATAGTTTAAAATATTTTATTGTAAAAAAAGCGTGGGGTGCATGGTGTCAATTGTCAAGGATTATCATTTTGATAACATCTTAAAAAGCACCCCACGCTTTTTTTACAATAAAATATTTTAAACTATTATTATTTATTTTATCAATATTTAGAATTGTTTACAAGTTTTGATCTGGATATAACAATATAATAATTGCTTATAAAGATTTTTTACTGTACTATAAGAATAGTGAATTGAAATTTATTAAAATTTATTTTTTATTTTTAAAGCGTGTTTTTTAGTTTTTTTAAACTATTATTTATTTTCTATTTTTTAGTTGCATTTTTTCACAGTGAGAGTTTCCATGTGCTAAAAAGAGAAAACGGTTTTTGCTCGTCTTAAATAGAATCAGTCCATCTTATACTTGGTCTTTGGTGCGCGCGCACTGCTCTACACTACTAAACGTAAATCTCTTTCTTTCTAACTCTACCCCCCTCACCTACAACCCCCCAACCCCCTAAACCCAACCCCCCAACATCCCCCATCCCATTTCCCCAACCCCCCCCCTCCAACCCCAAACCCCAATCCCCTAATCCCCCTTCTCATTTTACAGACCCCCAACCCCCAACCCCGACCCCCACCACCCAAGCCCTCCCCGCCACCTGCCCCCCCCCCCTTCCAGCTCCATCATCAAACCCTTGTTACCATCTAGGCCTCTTACCCCCTCCCCATTTCCCACAACCCCCAAAATCACTTACCCCCGAACCCCCCAAC
This sequence comes from Archips crataeganus, assembly GCA_947859365.1. Taxonomy (NCBI): domain Eukaryota; kingdom Metazoa; phylum Arthropoda; class Insecta; order Lepidoptera; family Tortricidae; genus Archips; species Archips crataeganus. The sequence goes on from OX402046.1 coordinate 23,888,470, forward strand.
ATCCCCCCCATCCCCTAACCCCAACCGCCACACCCTTACCCCCAACCCTCTAAACCCCCGACCCCCTCACCCCACATACCCCATTCCCCCACCACCCCGCCACCTACCCCCTTCCAGCTCCATCATCAGACCCTTGTTACCATCTAGGACCAAAGTACTCGTCGAAACGTATCAAACGAGCCCAAACTCGATGGGGTTGTTTCGTTTTATTGTGGAGTGCCTTTGGCCATCATCCAGCTCCATCATCAGACCCTGGTTACCATATGGGATCAAAGTGCTCGTCAAGACGAATCAAACGAGCCCAAACTCGATGGGGTTGTGTCGTTTTATTGTGGAGTGCCTTTGGCCATCTTCCAGCTCCATCATCAGACCCTGGTTACCATATGGGATCAAAGTGCTCGTCAAGACGAATCAAACGAGCCCAAACTCGATGGGGTTGTGTCGTTTTATTGTGGAGTGCCTTTGGCCATCTTCCAGCTCCATCATCAGACCCTGGTTACCATATGGGATCAAAGTGCTCGTCAAGACGAATCAAACGAGCCCAAACTCGATGGGGTTGTGTCGTTTTATTGTGGAGTGCCTTTGGCCATCTTCCAGCTCCATCATCAGACCCTGGTTACCATATGGGATCAAAGTGCTCGTCAAGACGAATTAAACGAGCCCAAACTCGACGGGATTGTGTTGTTTTATTACATAGTTCCTATGGCCACCATCCAACTTCATCATCAGATCAGCTCCATGTTACAATAATATTGCATTGTCATCCAATTTACACATATGTGCAAAATTTCAGCTCAATCGAAAACCGGGAAGTGGGTCAAAATCGCGCCCTAAGGAGTCGGTTACAAACATACATACAGGTGAAGCTAATATAAAGCGTGTAAAAATGAATACCGTTTGGATTAGAGATGTGCCGATCATGACTTTGGCCGACTAGCCGACTAGCCGATTAGTCGGTTGTAAAGTAGCAGACTAGTCGGCCGACTAATCGGCCAAACCGATCACGGTTACGGGGATTTCCGTGATGCTTCGTTTCACTCGCAAGCCGCCACCACCGCCCTCGAGCATGTCAGAACCTGATTTTTTTCATCATCATCATCGTCATCCCAACTTATACATATACGTTCCACTGCAGGTCACAGGCCTCCTCTCTGAATGAGAGGGCTTGGGCCATATTCCTATGCGGGTCCAGTGCGGGTTGGGTTGGGAGTTCCCACCATTTGATTTCTTCGCAGTCGCAGGTTTCCTCATGATGTTTTCCTTCACCGTAAAGCTCATGGTAAATTTCAAATTAAAATTTGCACATTAATTAATAAAGTGGTGGGAGCCCGGGCTGAACCCACACGTGAGAGGCTGTAAGTTGAACCACTAAATCACTCATAGTTAATTTTTGCTTTTATACAGATCAGAGTGGTGTTTTTGAATAAGTATAAAAATATTTTTGTGTATTAATAGTGTTGTTGTTCATTAAAGTGAAAGAGCTCAATTCAAATTTAATCACGTCAAAAAGTTTTTTTAAACATTTGGACAATGATTCCCGTAAAGTCAGGTAATCAATACCAAATGATAATTTCTCGTGGTGGGCAGGGAAACAGCAAATACTTACTACAAATATGACCATATTAAATACCGACACACAACCCTGATACCTTAGTTAGAATAGAATGTAAATGTTTGAACACAGACGATTCCTCAAAGCTTTTATTTAATGTAATTCCACCTACATGTATTTTATTAAGAAATACATACAAAGTAAGAAGCCGGATAGTCGGCACTAATTGCCGACTAATCGCCGACTACGAAAGTGGCCGGATAGTCGGCTTTACCGACTAGTCGGCGACTAGTCAGCACATCTCTAGTTTGGATTGTTTTAATTTTTATTTATTGAATCAGGCGTTACTTTGCGGAGGTCCATATTAATGAACTAAAACAATTACTTTGCTCACCCGCGACCTTACAATAGTTACGTTTATGCAAGAAATGTGCGTTCATGCAGTTCCTCCACCTCCACACTGTACGAACACACACAAATCACATAAACCCAACCATCACAACCACCAAGCTACACTGACGCGTTTCGAACTCAACCAGAGCTCATCTTCAGAGTTATCACAACCGTATGCTATGCTACCAAATCTTAAACTACATTAACATTTAGTTTAACATTTGGTAGCATAGCATACGGTTGTGATAACTCTGAAGATGAGCTCTGGTTGAGTTCGAAACGCGTCAGTGTAGCTTGGTGGTGGTGATGGTTGGGTTTATGTGATTTGTGTGTGTTCGTACAGTGTGGAGGTGGAGGAACTGCATGAACGCACATTTCTTGCATAAACGTAACTATTGTAAGGTCGCGGGTGAGCAAAGTAATTGTTTTAGTTCATTAATTTTTATTTTTCAAAAAAACAATTTTTAGGAACGTCTCTTTTATTGTATAGTTACTAATTTACTTTTTATTTTTTGGTAATAATCAACTTTGGTTTTATTTTTGAATTTTTCTTGCCATGGAAATCGTTTACCTATACTCATATTATCCAAACGCGCGCTTTTTCAAAGTATAATCTTAACTTTGCGCTTTTTTGTGATCTTACGTAAGAAATATCAAGACCCCCTCCCACACCCTTGTAAGAAAAAATAAGACATGGTCGACCCCCCTCCCCCCCTAAATCGTCTTACGTAATAAACTAAGGGAAAGTGTAGCTTTCTACTGATGATAGAACTTTCTAAATCAGCCCATAGTAGAATTCACTTATTTTGCATTTTTCCGGAGGAAAAGCAGCCTATGTCAATCAGGGATAGTGTGGCTTTTTATTGGCAAAAGACATTAAAAAAAAAATTGAGAGGAAGCCTGTGCCCTGCAGTGGGACATAATACTACAGACTGGGATTATTTCTATCCCGCGGGAATTTTGCATTTTCCAGAGGAAAAGGGTAAATATTCAGCGTTTTTACGGCGGTTTTTTTGTCATTACCATTTGAGCAGAAATTATTAAAATGGATGATGCTTAGGGTTAACTTTTTATGAAAACTTAAGACAGTACCGATGCTAAATCTAGTTTGATGAAATTTCGCGCGATTCGTCCTTCGGTTGTGGTAATAATCGTCGAATGGTAATGACGTTTAACCGCGCGGTCAAAACGCTCGAATATTCACCCAAAAGCAACCTATGTCAGTCAGGGATAGTGTAGCTTTCTATTTGTGAAAGAAAGTTTCAAATCAGCTCCGAAGTTTAATTCACTTATTTCTATCCCGCGGGAATTTAGCATTTTCCAGAGGAAGCAGTCTATGTCAATCAGGGATACTGTGGCTTTCTATTGGTGAAAGAAGTTTTCAAATTAGCCTCGAAGTTAAATTTACTAATTTCTATCCCGCGGGAATTTTGCATTTACGTCTATAAAAGGTAGCTTGTGCCAACCAAGGATAGTGTAGCTTTCTATTGGTGAAAGAATTTTTAAAATCAGCGCCGACGTTGAATTCACTTATTTCTATCCCTTCGGAATTTTGCATTTTCCCGGGTAAAAAGTACAGTACAGTAGTGTCATCCAGGGATAGTGTAACTTTTTACTGGTGAAAGATTTTTTAAATGAGTTCTGTACCTACAAACAAAGTATAGATATTTCCCTATCCCATGGGAATTTCCAAAAATCCTGAAATTATTTTTTTGCTGTTATGCTCACTTACATTTATACCGAATTCAAAAATAATGGGGTGCGTAGATCTATCTGATGCTGACTGTACTTATATATTTGTGATCGCTTCGGATAGATAGAAGTACCTAATAGCACCGAAAGAAACGAGTGACCGTGCGTATGCCCCCCGCCCGCCTGCCCGCCCGCCCGTCGCCTGCCCGCGTCGCTCGCTTCGACCGCAAACATTGTTTTGTGTTTTATTCATTTAAATATGACACAAACTTACAATATCGATTTTACATGCACTCATGATATTGAATATGTGAATTCTAATGATTGTAATATTCTTTTTAAACGTTTGTAGCTTGGAATAACAAAATTACTAAAAATCTTTAAATAACGTGCTCTAAATTGGCACAAATTTATTTATTGGGCATGTGTAAGTGATCTGAACTAGGAAACAGTTATGTAATCATTTTTTTTTATAACTTTTTTTACGTACTGTACCTACTGACTCTACGTCAGTATGCACTGGACGAAAATGATACAAACTGGGTTTCCACACTCCGCAAACTATCCTAGATACGATATATAATACAATTATTAATTTAAAGTTTAAATTAATTTTGCCAGTTTTAATTTGAATAAAAATAATCAACCACAAATTATCGAATTTCTGAAAATGCAAATGACAGATGTGACACAAAACGCAATAATAAGCTTTATAGGTACGACTGTACCCACAGGCAAGAAATAAGGAACTTTAGTATTTTTGAAACTTAGTCCCTCAAAAAGCGTACCTTAGTGCTACGCGTCTACTATGGTTGCCAATTTACTTATTTATTTCAAACAAATTTATTCTTTAAAACAGTTTAATTGAAATCACTTGTCAAAAGTTGGCAGTAAATGAAAAAGCAACTAAGTGGTGGAGTTTGCTGCTGATCAGAACATACGTTTCATATTTTCACCAGCTTACTGTTCAAATTGCAACGGTTGTGCCGAGAGCGACCTTAAGTGTTGTAAATTTCATCTTAAACGGATTCTTGGCAACATGCACCTCCATATTCGAGAAGTTGTCCAAGCTGGTCAACCAATTAGTAAAAGTTATTTTAAATTCATGGAATAGTTTTCGATGAAATGAAAATCGACGTAACGAATTTCAATATTACCTAATGATAGCTACCCCCTCTTTCCACTTCCTCCAATGACTTTTTCCCTCCTTACTTTCGGGCACTTTCTGGTTGGCAGGTCGCTGACGTCGTTACCGGTGCCTGCGCTGCAAGATCACAACCCAAACCGCCTGGACCACTACCTGCGGCTAGAACAGCTGCGCCAGCACTTCTGGATTCGCTGACCGAGCGAATACGTATCTGAGCTACAACAACGGGACAAGTGGAGCAACAGACAACGCGACCTTCAGCTTGGAGAACTCGTGATCATCAAGGACGAAGGCACATGAGCTGAGTCACCAGACTATATCCCGGTCCCGACAAGGGTGATATTCTATACGTAGCCAATATAAGAACCGCCAGAGATATCCTTAAACGGACTCTCAACCGAATGTTCCCTTTTTCTGTAGATAAGGGTCCATGATCCAAGGGACGTCCCCAAATTAATTTAAAGCCAGGCATCCCTGCCCGTTCTAATAGATTATTACTAGCTAGCCCGGCAAACATTGTTTTGCCATATAAATTGTTTCTTATCACCTAGCCTAGGGGTATAAAAAATAGCCTAGGACCTATTCTCAGACCTACCGAATATAGAAAAAAGTCTCATAAAAATCGGTCAAGCCTTTTCGGAGGAGTTCGATAACAAACACCGTGACACGAGATTTTTATATATTACAAGATTATACCTGCTATCGAAAACGATGATGATGATGATCTGATCCGACCGGCTTCGCCCATGGCAACAGCTTCAACACAAAACAATCTTTACATATAATAAAACAGTAGAAATCATGCGTCTGTCTCACCGCACTCTTCATACACAGTTAATAGTATTAGGATGATATTATCGCGATATGATGATGATTCGCAATGATACCAGAGACAATTTATTTTTTACTCATAAAAAAGTTAAATAATTTATAACGTCTAAATAGTTAGATCAAAAATTACTTTACAGTACCCGACCATAAAGATTGCACATCGGTCTTTGGAAAAAGACTCGGCAAATGTCGGTTTCGTAGAGCGTTGTCGCACGCTACTTACAAGTAATGTGTGACAACGCTCTACGAAGCCGACATTTTGCCGAGTCTTGTTCCAAAGACCGATGTGCAATCTTTATGGCCGGGTACTATAACTACGTATTAATTAATTAATTAATGATTTATTACATTATGTCAAATTTTAATGTGTATAATAAGGAATTTGCACTCTGTATGTCCTAGTTTTTGTTTTATCTCGTTTAAATTTTCGGGAAATATTTTTGCCTGGTGACACTAAGAAATGTCAGAATTCCACGAAATTAAAAATCGTAGTTTACATATGATACACTCGAGTTGATAACTGAATTCAAGACCGACATCTTAGGTATTCCAATGACGTCAGGTTGCCTTTGTATCTGATTTAAAAAAAAAACGGTTGTCTGTAAAGTCGGGTTACGGCCGATAGTTTAACGTGACAACGTCATAACAAAACATTCAAACCCCCCCCCCTGCATACACGCAAAAGGATGACGCAATGTAACGTACCATGCAACGTTACATGTACCTACAGAGCAGTGAAGGCCAGTTGCAATCCTACTAATATTATAAACGCGAAACTTTGTAAGTATGGATGGATGTTTGTTACTCTTTCACGCTAAAACGGTTTGGCAGATTCTGATGGAATTTGGCACACAGATAGTTTACAATCCAGATTAACATATAGGATATGTTAGTTAGGCGATACCTTTCACACAATGTAACTAATAATACGGGTGTTCCACGTTCCACAGGGCAGTGTGTTGGGCCCGTTGCTCTTTATACTATATATTAATGACTTGTCAGCTGTATGTTCCGATAAGACAATATTATTTGCCATATCCTACTACTATTATAAACGCGAAAGTTTGTAAGTATGGATGGACGGATGGATGTTTGTTACTCTTTCACGCTAAAACGGTGTGAAGGATTCTGATGAAATTTGGCACACAGATAGTTTATAATCCGGATTAACATATAAGATACTTTTTATCCCGGAAAATTGCAGAGTTCCCGCGGGATAGCGATAAACGAATTCTTCGCAGACGGAGTCGCGGGCAGCAGCTCGTCAGTTATAATACCAAATGACGAATTAAATAATTTATATAATGATAGAATAAATACGACTGTTAATACTGTAAATAATTGGTTAGAATGTAATAATTTGTTTGTAAATACAGCTAAAACTAAATATGTACAATTTAGTAATCATATGATAAAGAGGCCAACGCTTGATATTAAGTGTAGAGAGAGAACAAATGATTAACGAAATAGACGAGGTGAAGTTCTTGGGATTGGTCATTGATCAGAACTGTAACTGGAAATCTCATATCAATAACGTGTGTAGTAGGCTAGAGAGATACACTTTTAAAGAAAGAAAGAAACAAACAACATTTATTCGTGACAGCTACAAACAACAGGCATAAAGAAAAAAATTACAATATAACCTTTTGCACTAAGGCGATTGAGATGCATAGCGGGCGAAGCAGCAGCCTATCATGGTTACGTAGCATCAGTGCTACGGTATGGCATAGTTATCTGGGGCAACTCCACGGACATACATACATACAGCGTTCATCTCACAAAAAAAATGTATAAGAGCTCTTTGTGATGTTGGACCTCTTGAATCATTTCAAAAACTGGCCAAGTGCGAGTCGGACTCGCGCACCGAGGGTTCCGTGTAAATTTATATGTATCTATGAACATCCAGTCTTAGCAGACCCCTGCTCCTAACCAAACCAAAGTTGCTGTACCAAATTTCAAGATTCTGAGTTCACGGGAAGTACCCTGTAGGTTTTGATTCCCTTGCGAGTGTCGAAAATTTGCGGCATAAATAGATTGGTTACTGATATAGTGATATAGACAGACAGACAAAAAAATTTGTTTTTCGCAATTTTTCCTTTATCTGTGCTATTAGACCTCGCTTCTTACCAAATTTCAAGATTCTGAGTTCACGGAAAGTACCCTGTAGGTTTTGACTCCCTTGCGAGTGTCGAAAATTTGCGGTATAAATAGATTTCTTACTGATATAGACAGACAGACAAAAAAAAATTATAGTTTTCGCAATTTTTCCTTTATCTGTGCTATAAGACCTTGCGTCGTACCAAATTTCAAGATTCTGAGTTCACGGGAAGTACTCTGTAGGTTTTGATTCCCTTGCGAGTTTCGAAAATATGCGGAAATTTGCGGCATAAACGGCTGTATCTTTTGTTTGCGTTGGTTTAGAAGTTTGATTTTTTCACAGCTCCAAGGGACAGTAGACCTGAGTATTTGATATAAATTTCAGCTTGATACTTCCACGCGTTCCTGAGAAAAAGGGTCTTGACAGATGGACGGACGGACGGACGGACGGACAACAAAGTGATCCTATAAGGGTTCCGTTTTTTCCTTTATGCCCAGCATGTATATCCTGGAAACCTGTGTCTTTGTCGCCAGCTATCCATTTTTCTTTAGCAAGTCAAGAACCAACCTTTACTTGAGATTAGGATTAGGTATTTGAGCTATGACACCAAAGTATTGACCTAATAGATAATTACTGTGCGGAAACCATTATTTTGTATTAAATTTAGTAAAGTAAACATTAGACATATTGTAGACATATTTAGGGCATGTAATTAATATTTTAGAATCATTTAGAATAATTTAATAACAATAATATTTGCATGCTAAAACTGGCTAAGTGTGTACTATTATTAACCCTTAAACTAACACCATTTTAATCCACACTTAATGCGAATAAATAAATTTGAATTTGATACTTTTTATCCCGGAAAATCGCATAGTTCCCGCGGGATAGCGATAAACGAATTCTTCGCAGACGGAGTCGCGGGCAGCAGCTCGTATTACATAATACAGTCTTAGTACTAGCGCTCGGGTAATTTTCAATGCGGGGGGGATGCGGGGTGCGGGGGGGGTTTGAATGTTTTGTTATGACGTCACGTTAAACTATCGTCCGTAAACCGACTTTACAGACAACCGGTTTTTTAAAATCGTAAATGAGTTTGTCAATTGTGCACAGGAGTCTGTCCATATGAGTGCAAAGGTACATCTTTGTATATCACTATAATAATAATAATAATAAAGATAATGATTTAATTCAGAACAAGTCCATATTGTGTTAGTTTACATGACTTATTGGCTATGTTAGTTATTAAGTAAGTAAAATAGGGCTTATTACTACATCAAACTATAAATACCACCCCTGGACTCCATATGCACAGAGTTCCAGTGCCTACTCATCACACAGGCAGGGTCAGTCAAAACCAGCTGCAGGAGGCTGTTGGGACTATCACGCACCCGGCACATCAGGGAGGCAGTTCTCTTGCGAAGAATCGCACTAAAACTGTCGATCCTCGCCTCCGCAAACATCCCTGAAGCACTACACCAGCTTGGCAGTCCCATCAGCATCCTGAATCCGATAACCGTCCGTCCGTCGTATCCGTTAACTATGTATATGATAAGAAGAACACCATCTCTCTTTTTAAGTCGAAGGCTATGTAAGAAAATGTTGGTATGACGTGCTGTATGTACTTGCCCTTCTTCTGTGACACAGTGATAATATGATCCAGTTCGTAAATTTCGCTACTGACAAGGGGAATTCGCACTTTAATTAAGTATAAGATAATCTTCTTTATGAGCTGTGCTAACAACAAACTACCAAGGAGCTAAGATTTAAAAGCGAAAAAGTTTCCGGGTGCGCCGGTGGGACTTGAACCCACGTCTCCTGGGTATGCGCCCCAACGGGTGTTTCTGTTGGGGGTGTGCCCCAACAGAAATCTTAAATCTTAGGTTCGGTGAGCAGTCGTAACTGCTAATAAAATAAATAATATTTGAATTAAATAGAAGTGGTACATCATTTCTTACGCATTTCCAACTAATTTGGAACGTAGGAGTCATAGCTTCTAATAGTTGTGATGGATGTTACCACACGCCACTGTTGGCGTATGTAAGCGATTAAGAATTTCGGGGAGGTCGGTTGGATGCGACGTGGTTCAGTTGGTAGAACACCCGTTGGGGCGCATACCCAGGAGACGTGGGTTCAAGTCCCACCGGCGCACCCGGAAACTTTTTCGCTTTTAAATCTTAGGTTCGGTGAGCAGACGTAACTGCTAATAAAATAAATAATATTTGTACCAAGGAGCTCTAATCTTGGTAATTATACTTTCTTGTTTTGAGGAGCAACCTTTGTCTTTGCGGCAACAAGGCGCGATGTGTATTCACCTTTATAGTTAGTTGTTACTACATACACAGCGCAAGCGTAAGCTTTTTCCGATGCGTCGCAAAAGCCGTGCAAATGATGTTATGATTCCTTATCGCCTAGGTATCTTGAAATACTGAAGTTTTCAATGTTTTTCAGGTCTTCTCGCAGGCATCGCCATTCATTGAGGATGTCTGCGGGGAGCTGTTCATCCCATTTTATGTTGGTTAACCAGGTTTTCTGGAACAGAATCTTTGCTCTGTTAGTGATAGGAGAAAGCCATCCCAGGGGGTCATAAATTTTTGAAATGTCTGATCACCTTGGCCCTCCTGATACTCTATTCTATTTATAAACGTAAAGGCGTCTGATGCGGGATTCCATTAGAGGCCTAACGTCTTCCTAGATTCTGTGTCTAGAGTCAAATGGAATGTTTAATTGGTTTGGTGGCAAGTTTTTAATGAGGTCTGCATTATTGCTGGTCCACTTGCGAAGGTTCAAACCTGCTCCAGTTAAGACTTGAATTAACTGTCTTTGTAATTATTTTACTTGCTCCAGTGAGTCATAGCCTGTCATGAGGCCATCAGTATAGAAGCAGTTCTATAGGGCTGCTACAGCTAGAGGGAACTGAGTTGCGTTATCTCTAGAAATCTGTCTCAATCTTCTCATCGCTAGGAAGGGGGCTGCCTTAGTACCGTAAGTCACGGTTGTCAGATGATATTCACGAAGAGATTCTTGTTCCTCCATATGATAGTTTGTAAGTGTTGATCGGCTTCTCTTATAAGGACTTGACGAAACATCTTTTCAATGTCTGCGGTCACGACGTATTTGTGCGTCCTCCATTTGAGGATGAGGCCCTGAAGATCTTGCTGTAAATTTGGACCACATTCCATCAAATCATTGAGACTGGTAGCCTGACAATGTCTTCGCCGATGCATTAAAAACGACTCGTAATGCGGTTGGGGTAGAATCCAATTTGAACACGCCATGATGCGGTAGGTAACAACGTGACGTTAACTGTGACGTCATAGGGTCAGCTAAGAGCATGTGTTGTAATTCTTTGTATTCATTAATGAATTTTGTATACGTGTCTGATAGATAATGATCTATTTTTACACGCTTTATATTAGTTTGTCATTCTTTTCTCTAATTGTTTAAATTGTGTGACGGCTTTCGATCGGATGCTCCAAGGTTTTCTTCGAAGCCTGGCTTCATCGGTAGAGCGACTTCATATCTGCCGTTGTCCAGACGTCGAGTAGTCGCTTGATAATATTCTTCACAAAATCGTTCTGGCTCTGTCATAGTGGAGGAAGACTGGTTAATATCCTCCACCTCCCAGAATTTTGATAAGTCGTCCGTTTGATTGATAACTACGTTGCAGTTAAACGTTTTAACGATGCCTGATAAAATCCATCCGAGCTTGGTTTGCTGGGCAATGGGAGCTGGCGGTGAACCCTTGATCAGTCCACTCATGATAATCTCTGAGTAAACGCTTGCATCTAAAAGTATTATGAGTATTTAAGTTATATGAGTATTGTCCGCTGCTTTAACCTTTAATGATAAAGCAGTCAACAGAGTTTCTTCATCTTCGGCGGCCACGTGACCTACGTTGTGTTGTTTGACATTAGGCGACTTTGTCTCGATCACGTTGTTCGGCGATTGATTTGTCTTGGATGATGAATATTTTATTGCGGGTGACTGTAGGTACTTGTATAATATCGTTATGAATAATCGAATTGTGCTCGCCTTCGCAATATTTACAGAGGCATTTCGAAATACACGGCTTGTCATAGTGCTTATACAAGCAGTTTAGGCATATTTGTTGTTTTGCAATTGTCTTCAACTTGCATTCCGATGATAAATTAAGGAACCTTTTACATCTGAATAAATCAAGGGTTCCGTAACAAAGTGGACATTGTGGCGTATATGTAGGTGCGGATTGATAATTTCTCTAAAATTTGCGATTATTCTAGGATACCTTTGGCGCGTAATGAGGCTGCGACATAAGAATAAATAAGAACATAGGTAAAAGGGAAACTCCCGCTCCGGCCGGACTCAAAGGTCACGATATTAGAGTACTCGGCCGGAGCGGGAAAGGGGAATTTCCCTTCTACCTATGTTCTTATTTATTCTTATGGCTGCGGGACCATGTTGCTGGTGGCTTCTGATAAGTACATGTTTGTCTCTCTTGTTGATGGGCTCAAGAGCTGTAAATTTGCTTTCTATGAAGTGCATCAGCTCGTCGAATGACAGCAAGTCTCTTGACGATTTGCGTGCTTCTTTGTAATCCTTGTGTAGGTATCGTTATCCAATTTTTTCGCAATTAAATGGACAAGAAGTGGATCCCATGGGGTAGTATCTATTCCTGAGTTATGAATCGCATATATACACTCCATTGTAGTATCATGCAAGCGTTTGAGTTCAAATGATGTTTGTTTGTGAACTGCGGGTTAATTCAAAAATATCTCGATTTGATTTGAAAAGAGAGCGTGAGGGTTATTGTAGCTATGAACAATTAAGTAACCTCACAGGCTGTATCGTAATTTTCTGATGATATTTGCAGATGTTGGATCAACCGTTCAGCTTCACCTTTGACCTTGCTCTTTAAGTGCTGCATCTTTTGTGATTTGCTTAGTCCAATATTGTTGTGAATAGTTTCCGTGAAGAGGTCGAAGAACGTAGGCCAATGTCCGTATTTCCCGGTAAACGTAGGAATTTCCACCTTGGGTGTCGATTGTTGCAGATGGGCGGATGAACTCAGTTTGTGATTAAACTGTTTTCGAATGTTATTAATAGTATATTTCATTACGAGTGCGGAAAGCCTGTCATTGCAAAGAGTTCCGACAAATGTCTACCCGAGCCGAGGCGCAGCCGAAGGTGAGGGTTGACAGTCGGAACAAGTTGCAATGACGGTTCCGCACGTGTACTGAACAACTATTTTTAATACAGTTGCGAAAAAATGTAGCAATTTAATAAAATAATAAAAACACAATAAACTCAACTAACCAATCATTTATTTCTTATAAAAGTTATAATTCACATATATAACATATATATCTTTTAAAGTAATATTGGCTTGTGCGGCAAGCTCCAGCAACGCCAAAAATCAGCGCAACCTACAAAAAAAGGGATTTGATTAATATTTTTTTAAATAATATATTGACTGTATTTTGCGATTTCGTAAACTGAATACTAAAGAAAAATATAAGTATTTATTAATAAATTACCTTTGTGGCTACATAACGATCATCGCGAGCTTCGTTCAATAACCTTTCCACTTCATTCGATGTTAATATTTTCGACTTTTTAGTTGTAAAACCGTCTGATTGTCGTTTTAAGAAAGCATTTAGTTTTGGGTATTCACTTATATCCACGCTGTTCCTTATTTTCAGTATACTTTTTATCATCGAAAACCTCGACCATAACGTAGAAGGTTTTAATTTTGCTGAGAGTTCGGAGAAGTATGCCAACATAACATTTTCTGAAAAACTATTAACTTTTTTCTTTTCTCTCCACGCAATAAATTCGTCGTATGTAGATATGTAGCGACTTTTAGACTTTTCCGGTAAAATGTTCTCCGAAGCATTTTGTGCAATTATACTGAGTTCCGGTGGTGTTAATTCAAATAAAATATCGTCGAAATTACTCATTTTGTGCAACAAACAACTAAACTCGCAAAGAACATTTTTGGAAAATGGCACCAACCGTAAAAGAATATAAGCAGAGATTTGTTTTTGTTTTCTTCACCCATTCTGAGTAGGCAAAGGGAACTATGCCCATACAGCCAAGTCTTCAGTAGAATTATTTTATTGATATAAAATGAAAATGAAATTTAATGAGATGAAATGAAATGAAACCTAACTAACTCATTGAATCAAATCATTAAATCTGATATTGAAACAAATTAGTAGCTTCTTTTTAGAAATATTTGCATGAATCATAAAAACTTCGATGAATTTTTTTTAGTGAAAATTTCGTGGTTGATTTTTTTCTTTTTAATAGACATTATTTTGACAGTTGGGAAAGAGAACGCACGAGTTCGGAAAAGGTAAAGAAAAAGATCGAGTACGTAATAGCCCACATCCCGAACGCTATATGTCCCTGCAATACGCCACTTTTTGAGCAACTGTATTAAAAAAATCATGTTCGATTCTTCCGAACTCCGAATCGTAATCTTCATCCCGACCCTGTAACATGTTATCGATACGCAAATGTTATTCATCAATAATACGCCAGCGATATTGCAGATCTCTCAGATGGTCATAAATTTCCCATTTTTCTACCATGCTTTCTAATAACTTAATACATGCGAAGGCTCTGAAGATTGTCCTCTGTTGAGATAACAGTTCTTCTACAGGACCGCATGGTATGTACAGTACCTCGGTTTTCCATACTGCTAATAGGAATCTCAAATAGGGGTCCAGCGTTATATTTCGCCTTGGCTTCTTTAGTTTGGGGCTTGTGTTGACGGGAGATTTGATATGTTGATATGACCTTTCTATCCCTTTCATAATACTCGAACATTCCACCATAAATATTCTTAGTTAAATATTCACTACTGACGTCGTTGAAGGCAATCAGATCCACAAGATTTTGTTCAAATTCCTTCCGTAATTCGTCCAATGATAACAATCTTTTTTTGATGTATTCTTCAGTTTTTCTTCCAGGGCCATCTTTGCCGAAATTAATGCAAATCCTTTCAATTTCCTGAATGATCTGACTTTGACGGGTTAAAAGAGTATCCATTCTGATATAAAATTAAATTTGTTGGATGATAAAGACCGGATCACTTCTGTATAACGGTGATAAATATGATTGGTGTCGATGGGTTTTCTCTTAGTGCCTCTGGGTGGTTGAAATGTGTGTAGTAATTGCACCTTCTCAATCCAATTGGTGAGACCCGCTTGTGGGAGGCCAATCGGGAAAACCGGATACACTAAGACACTTTTTTGAGACTGCAACGACACGACACACTGTAATCCTACGGATCCGCGTTACGAAACACGCGTACGTAGTCCAAAGAAGGTTCGAAGAACCAATAAATGTAGCGGTGTACGTGGCTACACTATAATGATATTGATAATTGATTGATAAATGATGATATTCGGTGATAATTGACTCAGGGCGGCAGGTAATAATGTGAACGACCGCGCTGATTGAATGCGTTTATTGCACTAACTGTTTTTATATTAAAAATACATTTCACATGACCTACATTATAATTATTGCCTACGTAGCGTAACGGTTGACCGTACAGCTTTACTGCGCGGAAGAAGTCGCGGGCACCAGCTTCTTCTTCTAATTCTAATACCTATATAAAAATCTCATGTCACGGTGTTTGTTATCGAACTCCTCCGAAACGGCTTTCGACCGATTTTTATCAAATTTTTTGTTCCACATTTGGTAGGTCTGAGGATAGGTCGTAGGCTATTTTTGTTTTGCTGAGCCCATCAATCTGTGCCCTTCAAGAACTGTTGCGCATATCGACAGTAAAAAGCAATCCTGCTGTAACCCGCAAAATCCAAAGTGTTCACCAGAGCCCAAAAACTTTTGAGATTTTAGAAAAAAAAACATATCTCCTAAACTATTAATCCTATAAATGTAATTTTTGGAATATGAATTCCTTTTTTTGATTGTTTATCAAGTCGAATACCAAAAACTAACAAGAAGTTAGTTTTAGTCTATGTTTATGTGGGTTACAGCAATAACACTTTTTTTCCATTACGCAAATATGCTGTAAATGAAGGAGATAACTGTATGGGCGGCTCCAAAACAAGTATTTTACTTGAAAGCAAAACTGCTGTTAGTACTTATTACAACTATTCATTTGTGTCAATTTTGACGTAAATGAAAAAATCTATATAACTAGGTGCACTTGATTGTTTTTACTGTAAGAAGATAAGAAAGGATAGTAAAATTAAAACGATGTAAGTATGGAGTGACATTTATTTGACGTCATTTTAAAATGTTTAAGAACATAAAACACTTCTAAATTACTAAATGAGATCAAAAATTATAACATCCCTTACACCTAGTTTGGTAACAATAGACGCTGAATCACAGGAAATACTCTACTGCTAATTAGTTGTCTTCTTCTTCTTCAGCGCGTTTACGCCCACCGTTGGGCATACGCCTCTCCAACCTTTCTCCATCCAGATCGACTATCTGTCTCTCTCTTCCAGACCGGTCCTGCTGTCTCCACAATGTCATCGGACCATCGGGCAGGCGGTCTGCCCACATTTCTACTGCCTAGCCGGGGTCTCCACTCCAAAACGCGCTTGCTCCACCGTTCGTCATGTCGTCGGCACACGTGGCCGGCCCAAGCCCATTTCAGCTTCGCGACTCTATGTCCCACATCGATCACTCTCGTGCGCTTTCTAATAAGTTCGTTCCGGACTCGATCGCGCAGCGTTATGCCGAGCATGACTCGCTCCATGTTACGCTGCGTAACTTTCAGCGCGTGTATTATCCCAACAGTCAACGTCCATGTCTCACAAGCATACGTCATAGCCAGTAGCACGCACTGATCAAATACCTTCGTTTTTAACGATTGGGGAATTTTGGACTTCAGCACATAGCTCAGCTTTCCGAAGGCTGCCCATCCTAACTGTTTTCTTCTTTTTATCTCACCCATCATCGAGTCCCGGCCTAACTTTACCACCTGTCCTAGGTACGTGTACTCTTTCACAGCTCCAGCAGACGTCCATTCAATGAAATGGGATTCGGTGTGAGATCAGCTTTCGCCATAACCTTTGTCTTGTCCATGTTCATCTTCAAACCCGTTCGCAGGGACGCTTGATATAGTTGCTCCAACATGAGTTGCAGGTCTTCGGCACTTTCAGCAATTATAACTATATCATCAGCATAGCGCAGGTGGTTAAGAAGATACACGCCGTCAACATCTGCCTGGAGAGAGAGTTCTCTCTTGCAACTTTTACCCACAGAAGAGAATTAACCTTCAATGCCATGTTTGCTCGAGTTTTGAGCACAGGTATAGGCAGTGATTCCAACTACGTAGTCTATAATCCCTTTCCGTATCACCAGTTTCGGTAGCTTTTATCTTTTAGTTCATAGAAAACACTTCATTTTTTAGGGTTCTGTATCCAAAGGGTCTCAACGGAACCCTATTACTGAGTCTCCGCCGTCTGCCTGTCCTTCCATCTGTCACAGAGCTCTATTTCTTGTACCGTAACAGCTCGACAGTTGAAATATTCGCCGATTATGTATTGCTATGACCGCTACTTGAACCAATATGTATGTGTGTGTATCGATTATGCAAGCGACTTGCAGCTCTCACCCTCCAGTTTTGGAATTAGTTACATTTCCTAGTTTCTCTTCTATTTTCTGAATACGATAAGGCCGCCTATTGCTTACCTTGTAACTTACTCTCTGTGTACCTGTTTTCTGTATTGCTTACTATTCCTGGTGTACAATAAAGAGTCATTGTATTGTATTGTATTGTATTCCCTTGCCATTCCAGTCAAGTTGTCTTGAATATATCCTCCATAACGCTGGTGAATAGCTTAGGGGATATAACGTCTCCTTGTCGGACACCTCTTTGGAACGGTATGGGGTCTGTTGGCTCTTTCAATTGTACGGTCAATGTCGCCGCCTTGTACAAGCTCTTCAGGATCTGAATATACCGGTAGTCTATGTGACATCGATGTGGCGACTCGGTGACTGCCCAGTGTTCTATGGAGTCGAAAGCTTTCTCATATTCGACGTAGGCCAGATAGAGAGGCCTGTTGTATTCTTCGGACTTTTGGATAATCTGCCGAAGAGTGAAGATGTGGTCGATCGTTCCAAAACCCTTTCGAAATCCTGCCTGTTCCCTGGGTTGATGTTCATCCAGTCTTTGTGTCAAGCGAATGGTCAGGATTTTGGAGAACACTTTGTACACCTGGCTTAAAAGTGAAATAGGACGATAATTTTTAAGCAGGGTCTTGTCACCCTTCATGTGAAAGAGTATGACACTACTGTTAGTCCAATCCTTCGGTACTTCGCCAGTGAACAGGACCTCGTTGAACAAAAAAGTCAACTCCTTTACGACAGCTCTGCCCCCCGCTTTCAGTAATTCCACAGTGATGCCATCCTCCCCTGGAGCTTTGAATTTCTTGATCTGCTTCAGTTTTCGCTTCACTTCATACGTACTGTAACGGATGTTAGTCCGTGACAGTTTATAGAGTTGTATCACACGTGGGTTTTCTCCAAATCAAGGAACCATGGGAGGTAGAATATTGCCTTTTTATAGTTACTCGTGTACGTAATTTGCTGTCGGCCATCTCAAAGCGAGCCAATAAAGTAATTTGAGTCTGTTAGGGAATCGTATTTGCTGCCAGATGTGGTTTGCTTCTCACCGTCTTTTGTAAAGGCCAACTTTAAGTCTTTGTTTAGACTTTCTCCATTTCAAAGGGCCCTGAATTGCTAGGTACTAAAACGTATTTTTAGACAATATCATAATATAACGAATTACTTTACGCGGGGATCTGCAAACAATAAATGTGAACTTTTGCCGGAACTGTCTTTGTTGCGATGACCAGATGTGGCTAATAGCGGAGTAGTTTATGTCCATGGCGGCGGCGTGTCTTTAGGTTTATGATTCATTGTTAGCGCCAAAATAAGTATCAATGTGATTTTTAGAAATTATACAAGGACAGCATGGGAATAGTTTCATCCCTGTCGGATAACTCGTCTTGGAGAGCAGAGGGGGTCACTAGATGGGGGGATAAAACTCCTGCGTCTTAGGGGTGCGGGGCTTTTGGGCGCTTGTAAGCAGCGAGCTGACAAGTGCTTGCGTGGCGTAGTTTTCTCGGGCGGAGTTCGTAGTGTGTGTAGTGAAGTGAGTGCTTCTCGGGACGCGGCCATGGAGTTGCAGTAGGCGCTTAGTAGTTAGTATATGGTGGTTCTGCCCCATGGTGGATGGTGGGGCTCAAGATAGTATGGTCAGTATGGGCTGCCGTGACGCGAAGCAGTGTGATAGGTCAAATGAGGTGCGACGTCACACTCAACTAGCGTTGTGGTTGGTTGAAGCGAGGTAGTGACGCGCTCGGTGCTGCCATTTTGTAGGGAGGGTTCAACTTATAGCGGTTCTGGGTGAGTGCAGTTATGAAAATATAAAAACATATATATAATCCATATCTTAATTTATTGAATCAGGCGTTACTTTGCGGAGGTCCATATTAATGAACTAAAACAATTACTTTGCTCACCCGCGACCTTACAATAGTTACGTTTATGCAAGAAATGTGCGTTCATGCAGTTCCTCCACCTCCACACTGTACGAACACACACAAATCACATAAACCCAACCATCACCACATTTTTCATTAATCCAAACTTAAGAAAAACTGGTGTAACAGCGCCGTTAGTATAGTAGTAGTAGTAGTAGTACCTAACGGTACCATATGAGGAAGGTGTCAAGTATCTTCATGTCGGTATCAAATAAGAAATGGAATCATATATCCACATTCCATTCCCTAATATAGAATTAGGTTCATAACAATAACAATTGTATCATGTTTCAAGGCGCTATTGGATACCCCATGTTTTACTTATTTTATAAAGCGGGGGTTCCCAACCTTTTCTTAGTCAGGGACCACTTTACATATATAAGGAGAACGGGGATGAAGTTAAGAAAATAAAAGGTATTAAACGGGGTGTAGTGAGTAATGAGGTATTTAGAGATAACTTTTTCGACTGTGTTAAGGAGAGGGGGTCGCAGCAGTATCGAACTATGCGAGTCATTAGTAGCAAAGGTCATGATCTATACTCACAATGCTTGAACAAGATTGCATTGAACAATTATGATGATAAGAGGTTCACCATGCCGGACCGACCGTATGAAACGCTCGCATGGGGACATAAGTTGATTGATAGGAAATATTATTTTATATAATTTTACAACCTCCACTCTCTGATTATTGTTTATATGCATAGTGTTAAAAGTCTTAAGTGTGTGTAATAAAGCGATGTCATAAATGATTAATTTTTTTTATTCCTCAACGCATAACCCAATTATTATAATTATGAGTAGCAATAGCCTGTTAGAGACAGCTGTAGTGCTGTTAGTGCTAATAGCCTGTTAGAGACGGCTGTAGTGCTGTTAGTGCTAATAGCCTGTTAAAGACAGCTATAGTGCTGCTAGTGCTAATAGCCTGTTAGAGACAACAGCTGTAGTGCTGTTAGTGCTAATAGCCTGTTAGAGACAACAGCTATAGTGCTGTTAATGCTAATAGCCTGTTAGAGACAACAGCTATAGTGCTGTTAATGCTAATAGCCTGTTAGAGACAACAGCTATAGTGCTGTTAGTGCTAATAGCCTGTTAGAGACAACAGCTGTAGTGCTGTTAGTGCTAATAGCCTGTTAGAGAGACAGCTGTAGTGCTGTTAGTGCTAATAGCCTGTTAGAGCAACAGCTATAGCAGGGACTGAAAAGGTACCGTTAGAAACGGTTTTGACCGGTTATTTTTAAAGGTACCCGACCGTTAAAGTAGCATTCAGGTACCCTGTAATCCCGGTATCAATGCTTTAGGTATCCAAACAAGCTTCTGTCCAAACGGTATCTTTAAGTAAAGATACCTTTTCATATGGGTATCCATTGAAAAGGTATCGAAAAGTAACGGTACCCATTAGGGTATCAAACTTTAAGGTACCTTTTCCAAACGATACCTTTTCCAAACGGTATCAATTGAAAGGGTATCGAAAATGAAACGGTACCCATTCGTTAAACTCGTTAAAGGGTATCTTTTCTAAATGATACCTTTTCCAAACGGTATCAATTGAAAAGGTATCTAAAATGAAACGGTACCCATTCGTTAAAGGGTATCTTTTCCAAACAAAAGTAGTGTGTGAAGAAGGGTTTTCTTTATTTAAATTAACGATGGAAGAATTCGAAAATGCTGATTTTTAACCGACTTCAAAAAAGGAGGAGGTTCTATGTTCCACTGTTTATATATATATTTTTTTTCTATGTATGTTCATCGATATCTCCGCCAATCGTAAGCCGATTTTCAAAATTCTTTTTTGTTTGAAAGAGTATACTTCCGAGGTAGTCCCATTGGCACCAAGTCAAGATCTGGTGATGGAATCTTGGGGAAATCGACGGAAACCCTCAAATTTTATTGGCACACCTATGACGATTTTAGCATTTTTAGCATTGAATCAAGCATTTTCATTCAGAAAATGTCATTTGGTAAACTGGATCTGATGAAGAAGATCACAGATGGCCAACGGAACTCCTCAACGGGTCAAATCTTGCAAGTTGAATTTGACCCACTTCCCGGTTTCTGAGTTGAAATTTTGCACGTTGGTGTAAATTGGATGACAATGCAATATTATTGTAACATAGAGCTGATCTGAAGATGGAGCTGGATGGTGGCTATAGGAACTCTGTAATAAAACGACACAACCCCGTCGAGTTTGGGCTCGTTTCATTCGTCTTGACGAGCACTTTGATCGCAAATGGTAACCAGGGTCTGATGATGGAGCTAGAAGATAGCCAAAGGCACTTCACAATAAAACGACACAACCCCGTCAAGTTTGGGCTCGTTTGATTTGTCTTGACGAGCACTTTGATTCCAGATGGTAACCAGGGTCTGATGATGGAGCTAGAAGATGGCCAAAGCCACTGCGCAATAAAACGACACAACCCCGTTGAGTTTGGGCTCGTTTCATTTGTCTTGACGAGCACTTTGATCCCAGATAGTAACCAGGGCCTGATGATGGAGCTGGAAGATGGCCAAAGGCACTCCACAATAAAACGACACAACCCCGTCGAGTTTGGGCTCGTTTGATTCGTCTTGACGAGCACTTTATTCCCAGATGGTAACCAGGGTCTGGTGATGGAGCTGGGATTTATTTTTCATTTACCTTAACGTTTCGGCCACATTGCAGCAACCGTGGTCACGAGAGTCCCGTTTAGTTTAGTAATTATGAGTGAAAATCACGAAAGTTTAAAACAGTATAAAGAAATAGTTATAGGGTATAATCATGTAAAAATTATAACATTACCTGGGTTGTATCACTGCTTAAAACTGAAGTTAAAACACTGGCTTAAAAAACCTTTGTTCGGTGTCGCGACAAAACCTCACTGAACGTCAACTGTGTGAAGTTAGCCGCAGACCGTACGAATAATGTTGACAACAGTAAAAAATACTTTGTATTTAGCAGTTTTATGTAAGGCAAGCACTAGAAACATTTCGTCAATGTCAACTTATGTCAAACTAGGCGAACATAGGTAGCTTAGGCGAAGATACGAAACTCGACGGTATTTATTTTATTCTGCTTTTTAGTATTTTTTGTTATAGCAGCAACCGGAACACATCATCTGTGAAAGTTTCAACTGTCTAGCTATCACGGTTAATGAGATACAGCCTGGTGACAGACGGACAGACGGACGGACGAACGGACGCAGGGACAGTGAAGTCTCAATAATAGGATCCCGTTTTTACCCTTTGGGTACGGAACCCTAAAAAACGCCCAACTTTGATGTGCATTATTATGAGAACGAGTAGTCCAAAAAATATAGATTTGTCCTCATTCTGTGCAGGATTACATATCCTTTAACATTTATGCAAGTCAATTTTCGATGTTGTAAGTCTTTTATGAGATATGACCGTAAAACCGCAAAAATACCCCTTTTGGGGTACATTTTTACCCCCACCACTTATGGACAGCTCCGGCGAGGGGGAACACTTGGGATAGTCACACTCGTATTAGGCAACAAATGACGCCATTAAAACAAATTAAAAGTATGTCAAAATATACGCCCTATGTATACCTAAAAAAAAAAAACCGCATCAGAAACACTGAAGTTCTTCGACGCGCTAAGATCTGCGGCATTGAAGCATATCTGATGCGGCGTCAGTTACGCTGGTGTGGTCATGTGTTCCGCATGCCAAATGAAAGGATCGCAAAGTGCATCTTTTATAGTGAGCTTCAAGAAGGCAAGCGCAAGCACGGCGGACAGCTCTTGCGATACAAAAATGTGCTCAAAAGGCATATGAAAAGCTGCAGTTTTGACCCCTTAACATGGGAGTCATCTGCTGCAAATCGCCCGGAATGGAGACGTCTTTTAAGGCAGAACATCGAAGCCTTTGAAAAGCTACGAAAAGACGAGCTCGACGCAAAAAGAGACGAGGTAAAAGCCAGACCACCACCGGCTTTAACTTACAATTATAGTGGCGGCGTTCTCACCTGTCCGATATGCTCAAGAACATTTAAGGCTAAAATTGGCTACGCGCGGACCAATGAGGCGCCAGCTGCTGAGCCTGTCCAGCAGTCGCTGTAGCCGAAATCGGCTCGGACAGTATTATTATGTATACCTAGGACAAACTGTCCAACTAGGTAGGTCCAACTTCGAGAAGGAGGTCAATCGGCGAATCCAACTCGGATGGGCAGCGTTCGGGAAACTCCACTGTTAGCAGAACCCTGTTTCTAAGTAAAATTTACGCATTGTCAGATAATTTTATATTGGATAGTCAGGATCCCCTTAATGTTTAATGTAATTATATTGTTGTTATATCGTCCACAGTTACTTATTACATTATCGGTGAAAATTTTAAGTGTCTAGTTAACGCCATTATAAAGATCGAGTTAAAAACGCTGAAAAAACCCAGTTTCTTGTATGATGACCCCCTTTAATTTTTAACTTTACTTTATTTTTAGGATTTGTTGTTATAGCGACAACAGAATACATCTTATGTTGAAATTTCAACTACGTATCACGGTTCATGAGACAGACATGCAAACTGACAAACGGACAGTGAAGTGTTAGTAATAGAGCCCCGTTTTTACTCATTAAATTAAATTAAATTAACGTTTATTTCAAGCTCGTGGCTCATAATAAATGTTCCTTTGGGTACGGAATTCTAAAAACCTTTTGTAGCAATTATTTCCGATTTCAATTCCATTCCTTCCTATCCTTCCTACTGGCCTATATAGACAAGGATTCAAAGTCTACAAAACGCCGTGAATGAGTGAATTAGTTTCGTACGCGGGACCGCGCGCGCGCATGCACGCACACCACTCCGCGATACTCACACATAGATAGAGCAGGGGCTGTATTCAGCATTTGGCCACGAACTTATCTCATCCCAATCCCATTCCTAACCACTTATAAACTGCTGAATTGAAGCTCATCGCAAACTAATCTCATCCCTAGTTCATTCCTATCCCAAAAGGTAATTGCCAGGCGAATAAATTTTTATCCCCATACAAAACGGAACGAAACCTTTTTTTAATTGGCAATAATCTAGTTCCTAGAAAATAATAAACTCGGTCAAGTTAGCTATGAAGTATCTTTTTTTTGTACTTATTTTTTCAACTTCATTTTTTTATTACTTTTACGGTCATCCCGTGAAATCATATATTTCGTACTAAATACAAACTGAAATATAGATGCACAGAAAAAACCCCAGAAAAAAGACCAATGCTGGGAATCGAACCCAGGTCCTCAGCATTCCGTGCCGCGTGCCATACCCCTACACCACCACTGGTCTAGAGATTAGACACGAATCTTTCCTATACATCATACATTTCAATCTGCTAAATCATCACCTTATGCAGTGACAAGCGCACATCTATGTTACACCCTCATCGAGAGATTTTAACACTCCTTCGGAACTAACCGCTCACCTGGACAAGAGATGGCGCTACTGTGCAACTTTAAACAAGTTAGCTATGAAGTATCTTTTTTTTTGTACTTATTTTTTCAACTTCATTTTTTTATTACTTTTACGGTCATCCCGTGAAATCATATATTTCGTACTAAATACAAACTGAAATATAGATGCACAGAAAAAACCCCAGAAAAAAGACCAATGCTGGGAATCGAACCCAGGTCCTCAGCATTCCGTGCCGCGTGCCATACCCCTACACCACCACTGGTCTAGAGATTAGACACGAATCTTTCCTATACATCATACATTTCAATCTGCTAAATCATCACCTTATGCAGTGACAAGCGCACATCTATGTTACACCCTCATCGAGAGATTTTAACACTCCTTCGGAACTAACCGCTCACCTGGACAAGAGATGGCGCTACTGTGCAACTTTAAACAAGTTAGCTATGAAGTATCTTTTTTTTGTACTTATTTTTTCAACTTCATTTTTTTATTACTTTTACGGTCATCCCGTGAAATCATATATTTCGTACTAAATACAAACTGAAATATAGATGCACAGAAAAAACCCCAGAAAAAAGACCAATGCTGGGAATCGAACCCAGGTCCTCAGCATTCCGTGCCGCGTGCCATACCCCTACACCACCACTGGTCTAGAGATTAGACACGAATCTTTCCTATACATCATACATTTCAATCTGCTAAATCATCACCTTATGCAGTGACAAGCGCACATCTATGTTACACCCTCATCGAGAGATTTTAACACTCCTTCGGAACTAACCGCTCACCTGGACAAGAGATGGCGCTACTGTGCAACTTTAAACAAGTTAGCTATGAAGTATCTTTTTTTTGTACTTATTTTTTCAACTTCATTTTTTTATTACTTTTAAGGTCATCCCGTGAAATCATATATTTCGTACTAAATACAAACTGAAATATAGATGCACAGAAAAAACCCCAGAAAAAAGACCAATGCTGGGAATCGAACCCAGGTCCTCAGCATTCCGTGCCGCGTGCCATACCCCTACACCACCACTGGTCTAGAGATTAGACACGAATCTTTCCTATACATCATACATTTCAATCTGCTAAATCATCACCTTATGCAGTGACAAGCGCACATCTATGTTACACCCTCATCGAGAGATTTTAACACTCCTTCGGAACTAACCGCTCACCTGGACAAGAGATGGCGCTACTGTGCAACTTTAAACAAGTTAGCTATGAAGTATCTTTTTTTTGTACTTATTTTTTCAACTTCATTTTTTTATTACTTTTACGGTCATCCCGTGAAATCATATATTTCGTACTAAATACAAACTGAAATATAGATGCACAGAAAAAACCCCAGAAAAAAGACCAATGCTGGGAATCGAACCCAGGTCCTCAGCATTCCGTGCCGCGTGCCATACCCCTACACCACCACTGGTCTAGAGATTAGACACGAATCTTTCCTATACATCATACATTTCAATCTGCTAAATCATCACCTTATGCAGAAAAAAAGATACTTCATAGCTAACTTGTTTAAAGTTGCACAGTAGCGCCATCTCTTGTCCAGGTGAGCGGTTAGTTCCGAAGGAGTGTTAAAATCTCTCGATGAGGGTGTAACATAGATGTGCGCTTGTCACTGCATAAGGTGATGATTTAGCAGATTGAAATGTATGATGTATAGGAAAGATTCGTGTCTAATCTCTAGACCAGTGGTGGTGTAGGGGTATGGCACGCGGCACGGAATGCTGAGGACCTGGGTTCGATTCCCAGCATTGGTCTTTTTTCTGGGGTTTTTTCTGTGCATCTATATTTCAGTTTGTATTTAGTACGAAATATATGATTTCACGGGATGACCGTAAAAGTAATAAAAAAATGAAGTTGAAAAAATAAGTACAAAAAAAAGATACTTCATAGCTAACTTGTTTAAAGTTGCACAGTAGCGCCATCTCTTGTCCAGGTGAGCGGTTAGTTCCGAAGGAGTGTTAAAATCTCTCGATGAGGGTGTAACATAGATGTGCGCTTGTCACTGCATAAGGTGATGATTTAGCAGATTGAAATGTATGATGTATAGGAAAGATTCGTGTCTAATCTCTAGACCAGTGGTGGTGTAGGGGTATGGCACGCGGCACGGAATGCTGAGGACCTGGGTTCGATTCCCAGCATTGGTCTTTTTTCTGGGGTTTTTTCTGTGCATCTATATTTCAGTTTGTATTTAGTACGAAATATATGATTTCACGGGATGACCGTAAAAGTAATAAAAAAATGAAGTTGAAAAAATAAGTACAAAAAAAAGATACTTCATAGCTAACTTGTTTAAAGTTGCACAGTAGCGCCATCTCTTGTCCAGGTGAGCGGTTAGTTCCGAAGGAGTGTTAAAATCTCTCGATGAGGGTGTAACATAGATGTGCGCTTGTCACTGCATAAGGTGATGATTTAGCAGATTGAAATGTATGATGTATAGGAAAGATTCGTGTCTAATCTCTAGACCAGTGGTGGTGTAGGGGTATGGCACGCGGCACGGAATGCTGAGGACCTGGGTTCGATTCCCAGCATTGGTCTTTTTTCTGGGGTTTTTCTGTGCATCTATATTTGCAGTTTGTATTTAGTACGAAATATATGATTTCACGGGATGACCGTAAAAGTAATAAAAAAATGAAGTTGAAAAAATAAGTACAAAAAAAAGATACTTCATAGCTAACTTGTTTAAAGTTGCACAGTAGCGCCATCTCTTGTCCAGGTGAGCGGTTAGTTCCGAAGGAGTGTTAAAATCTCTCGATGAGGGTGTAACATAGATGTGCGCTTGTCACTGCATAAGGTGATGATTTAGCAGATTGAAATGTATGATGTATAGGAAAGATTCGTGTCTAATCTCTAGACCAGTGGTGGTGTAGGGGTATGGCACGCGGCACGGAATGCTGAGGACCTGGGTTCGATTCCCAGCATTGGTCTTTTTTCTGGGGTTTTTTCTGTGCATCTATATTTCAGTTTGTATTTAGTACGAAATAAATAAACTCGGTATTATTTTTTTATTTTTTTTTATTTTTTTATTTTTATTTAATTACAATCTAGCTCATAAAGGCTAATAAGCAATATTCATTTCACTTAATCTACTATTTTAGATATTACCTCGTGGACGAACTCAACATTAAGGTCCCGATGGAGATCGTCGTTTCTTATGTACCAGGGCGCGTTTACTATGTCCCTGAGTACCTTATTTTGAAAACGTTGTATTATTCGTATATTACTTTGTTTGGTACAGCCCCAGAGCTGTATACCATAAGTCCATACTGGCATCAGGACTTGCTTATACAACAGTAATTTGTTGTGCACTGACAACGAGGAGTGTCTACCGAGTAGCCAGTACATCCTTTTGTATCTTATTCCTAATTCTTCACGTTTTTTCTTGACATGAGCTTTCCAACGCAGCTTCGTGTCAAGCGTCATACCAAGATATTTGGCTGTGTTTGCATACGGTATGGGTTGCCTATTTATACATATCGGATGGTACATAGGTCTCTTATTTGTGAAATCAATATGAATCGATTTGGATTCATTAAGGTTGATTCGCCATGTTCTGGTTCACTGATAAACACGGTCAATGGCTGTTTGGACTTTCCCTACTGCTTCCTCGTGACTATTTCCTGTTGCCATAATAGCAGTATCGTCAGCAAAAGTCGCAATAGTAGTGTTATCTATCTCTGGAATGTCACAAGTGTATAGTAGGTACAGGACCGGCCCTAGAACACTTCCTTGTGGAACTCCAGCTTTTATTTCTTTAAGCTCGGAATAGACTTCATCTTGCCTAACTCTGAACACCCTGTTAGATATGTATGATTTTAAACTCGGTATAATGACGTTTTTAATTATTAATTATGATTATGAATGTTACAAAAATCATAATCATTTATTAAAAATTGTTTGGTTAATTTTATTTTCAGAAATTAGATTAATCTAAATGAGACGTTTAGTTTAGTATTTGCTGTCGCTTAAATTTTCGTAAAACAGAACGGATTAGGGTAAGTAATTTAAAAAAACCATGAACATTTTTTATTAAATTTTATCTTGGCATGTATTTATTTATTTCTTGTCATGGAATTGTAACATATGTGTATTAGTAGATAGAGGGTAGTTATTATTAAGTATATTTCTAGATGTGGGTAGAACACCTTTTGTTATTGTTCGCCAGTTATGCAATAAATGTTATACGTATTACTTGTGTGTTTCGTTCACCTCGACGCTAAAGGACCTGAGCACTAAGTACTAGATATTACATTGGCGACGATTTCGGACTTACGCAACTTACGCTACGATTTGTGAAGAACATATTGCGACGTTTGCTGAATTAAAAATGCCAGTGGGGAAGATTGAGGCATTTGATATCGAGGCGGATAACTGGTCGTTATACGTCGAACGATTGGAGCAATATTTTGTTGTTAACGAGACGAAGGAAGAACACAAAGTACCTACGTTGATAACAGTGATGGGTAGTGGAAGTTACGAACTGTTGGTTACATTGTGTACGCCGGATAAACCGGCGAGCAAGAAGTTTGCGGAACTCGTGAGGATTATGGCTAATCATTTACAACCAAAGCCTAGTATTTTAGCCGAACGTTACCGGTTTCGGAACAGGAAACAAGGAGCAAGTGAACCGATTGCGCATTACGTCGCGGAACTCAAAAGAATGTCGAAGCATTGCGTATTTGGCGTAGGGTTAAACGAAAGTATGAGAGACCAATTCGTTTGTGGATTGCGCAATGAAACAATACGCCAACGGTTGTTTACAGAAGATGATATTACATTTGACCAGGCATTCAAGCTGGCGGTAGCGATGGAGGCGGCGGAGGCGAATTCAGCGGCAGTGGAAGGTTCGCGAAGGGACTTCGAAACCGTTGGGAATACGTCAGGAGCGTGTCATGCCGTGTTTGCGCGAGCGGGGCACAACAGGGATGCGGGGACTTCACGTCGGCGGACCGGAAACAAAGGCGCGGCGCCGGCGACGGTACCTACCGCGGTCGGTACGGCCCGGAAAGCGCGGTACCCAGAGCGATCCAGTGCAGGTCGCGCGCCGATGGCCATTGAATGCAGTGTTTGTGGACGTCAACATGAATCATCTAGTTGTAAATTTATTGACTATGTGTGTCGGGTGTGCAACCAGCCAGGGCATTTAAAAAAAATGTGTCCAAGATTCCGACGGACCACCGGCACATACAACAACGAGATAAGAGAGGAATCGGGCAGTGACCTTGATGACGAGGTAACATTTAATGTATTTAGTGTAAACAACGTTAACCGATTTAAACCATTCATATTGTCAGTTAGTTTAAATAATAAGCAAATTAATATGGAAGTAGATACGGGTAGTGCGATATCGTGCATAAGTCACGAATTGTATATCAAGTTATTCGGGGACGTGCCACTACATAAAAGTAATTTAGTTATGTGTTATTACACAGGAGAAAAAAAAACAACCGGTTGGCAAAATTAAAATTGATGTACAATTTAAAGAAGTATGTAAACAATTGGAACTGTATGTAGTAAATAAGGGCAAGACGCCACTATTAGGCAGACAATGGTTATATGAGCTAGGTATTGAATGGAAGGAACTATCATGTTATAGATTAGATACTAGTCCACCGCTTAATTTAGAGGCACTTATTTCCAGATACAGTGATGTGTTTTCGGACGGGCTCGGGCGGTACACGGCGGGCACGGTGAGTTTGCGGGTGCGCGAGGGCGCCCGGCCGGTATTCCTGCGCGCGCGCCCGCTGGCGTACGCGCTGCGCGAGCCGGTGGAGCGCGCGCTGGACCAGCTGGTGCGCGACGGCGTCATCGCGCCGGTCGACACCTCGGACTGGGCCACGCCGATTGTGCCCGTGGTAAAGACGGATGGAACAATTCGGGTATGTGGCGACTTTAAGTCAACACTCAATAAATGTCTCGAGGTCGATCGGTTTCCACTACCGCGCGTAGAAGATTTGCTAGCAAAGATTAATGGTGGTGAAAAATTTACTAAAATCGACTTGTCGCAGGCTTACGCGCAATTTCCTCTGGATGAAGTTTCAACAAAATATACAGTAATAAATACACATAGGGGATTTTATAGATACAATAGACTGATTTACGGGTTGTCATCCAGCCCCGGTATTTTTCAACGAAAGCTCGAACAGATGTTCGCGGATTTACCTATGGTGGGGGTGTTCTTGGACGATGTCATTTTGACGGGTAAGAACGATCAGGACCACATAGGTACTTTACATCAGGTATTAGAGAGGTTGCAAAAATTTGGGTTAAAAGTTAAGAAACAAAAATGTACGTTTTTCGCAGACTCCGTTACCTACCTAGGTTATGTAGTAAGCAAAAATGGAATACATACCAATCCGGATAAAGTGAGAGCTATTGAGCAAGTACCAACTCCTAGTAATGTAACCGAGTTGCGCGCATTCCTGGGCATGGTTATGTATTATGCAAAGTTTATTAAAAATATTAGCATGATTTTGGCACCTCTTTACGTACTTTTAAAAAAAGGGGTAAAGTTTGTATGGTCGCGAGAATGTAAAGAAGCGTTCGATACCGTTAAAAAATTGCTGAGCAGTAGCGAGGTATTAGCTCATTATTCGGGGGACTTACCGATTGTGCTCACGACAGATGCCAGTAGCGTTGGAGTAGGCTGCGTTATATCTCACATTATGCCGAATGGAAGCGAAAGACCGGTTGCTTTTGCGTCTCGGGTGCTAAATTTGGCAGAGCGGGGCTACTCACAAATAGACCGCGAGGCTCTAGCTATTATTTATGGGGTCAAGAAATTTCATCAGTACCTTTACGGCCGTAGATTCTTACTGAAAACGGACCACAAGCCTCTAGTAGCTATTTTCGGCCCCAGAACCGGCATACCCATAATGGCAGCTTCGAGATTGCAAAGGTGGGTGGTAATACTATCAGGCTATAATTACGAAATTCAATACGTAAGTACCAGTCAAAACGCAGCGGACGCGTTGTCGCGGTTACCACGGGGCAGTCCAACCGAGGGCAAGTCGCTGGAGTGCACGTATATTAATTTTGTTAACGATTTCTTACCTATTACTCATACGCAGATTTGTGAGGAAATTAAAAAAGATTTATACTTACGCAAAGTGGTATTATACTTTCAATCAGGCTGGCCCTCCCACTGCCCCGAGCCAGAGTTGCAACCTTACTTCACAAGAAAGAACGAATTGTATTTAGAGTCGGGCTGTGTTATGTGGAGATATAGGATTGTTATCCCTAGTGTATTCAGGGAACAAATACTGCAGGAATTACATACGGGGCATGTAGGGATAGTTAAAATGAAAGCGGTAGCTAGGAGCTATGTGTGGTGGCCGGGCATAGACGGTGACATAGAGCGAAGATGCAAGGAGTGCCACACGTGCGCGGTGCAGGCACCGGCGCCGCCACACGCACCAGTTCAGCCGTGGCCGTACCCGTCAGAGCCATGGACACGGGTCCATATGGATTTTCTTGGGCCATTACGCGAGAAAACGTTTTTAATTTTAGTCGATGCATCCACCAAGTGGATCGAAGCATTTCTTATGACCAGCACGACAGGGATGGCGGTGCTAAAGATTTTACGGCAAACTTTTGCTCGTTACGGGTTACCGAAACAGATAGTGTCGGATAACGGACCCCCTTTTACGAGTAAAGAGGTGGAGAGCTTTATGCAGTATAATGGAATAATTCATACATTTGCACCTGCTTACCATCCGTCATCTAATGGTGCCGCGGAAAACGCGGTGAAGTTATGCAAGCGAGCCATCAAAAAAGCTATGCAAGACAAAGTTGACGTAGAAGCAGCGCTCCAGGCCTATTTAATGGCTTATCGGAACACACCTCACAGTACCACTGGTGAGTCGCCAATAATGTTGCTGCAGAAGAGGAGCATGCGCAGCCGTCTGGACTTACTGAGGGCTGACCGCCAGCGGGAGCGGCGCGTGCTCACCGCGCAGCAGCGGCAGGCAGAGCACGCCGGGGGCACAGACAGGACATTTCGCGAGGGAGATTCCGTGTGGGTTAGGGAATACGGTGCGGGAGAGAAGTGGGTTAAAGATTACATAGATAAAGTCGTAGGTTCTAGGAACTTCGTAGTAGTTAAGGAAGGCGATCGATCAGATAGATTAAAGAGACATGTAGATCAGATTAGACCACGAAAACAGTCCTCCGCTTTGGTGTGGCCCAGCTCGACGTGGGACGAGCAACCACCGCCCCCGCCGCCGATGCCGCCCAGGCTTCTGTGCCATGATAGACCTCGACGGATCCGACCGACGGTCGAACACTACGGCAACCCCCTATTGTATTAGCGATGTGAATGAACCTAAGTTGTAAGTCTAGATTAAGTGGGAGGGTGTAACATATGTGTATTAGTAGATAGAGGGTAGTTATTATTAAGTATATTTCTAGATGTGGGTAGAACACCTTTTGTTATTGTTTGCCAGTTATGTAATAAATGTTATACGTATTACTTGTGTGTTTCGTTCACCTCGACGCTAAAGGACCTGAGCACTAAGTACTAGATATTACAGGAATCATAATGCTCTAGGTAATATAATTTTTCGCGTTAGGCCGGCTGCATACACGCGGAATTTTTCTTCGGTTTCCGTACGGAATGACGTGTGCGAGCGAGACAACGCTATATACTTTCGTAGCCCTGTCTCGTTCGCACGCGTCATTCCGTACGGAAACCGAAGAAAAATTCGGCGTGTATGTGGCCGGCCTTTTAAACGATAACCTTGACTCATCGAAATTGGCGTGGTTAGTTAATTTTTTTTTTCAACAAATAAAAATACTTATTTTAAATACAACTATGTTGGCGCGTGATAGAATGGGACGGATTGAAGGCCACTCACTACAAACCGAAGCGCGGGGTGCCGACGGAGCATGCCCAGCGCGGTCAATAACACTGAATCATATATACGGTGACACACTCTGGCAGCGCGGCACAGCGTTTTGAATCAGTGTTATGCAGAGCGCGCGTCGCCTCGTGCACACGCCCCGCGCCTTCCCCGCGCTGCGGGCTGTGGAGGGAGGGTTTTATACCTTTATATTAGTTGTCATTTGTATGCTATTATTATATCTTGTCTGTGGGTCGCTGCCATCTTGTGCTGTCAAGTCAACGACGCGACGTCACGTCATTATTTTTTTTCATCTTGTTTTTTTACGCGACGCGCCTGCGCCTTGTGTTATGTGTTGTTTGTATGTAAACATCGAGTCGAGTGCCGGTAACCACTTGTGTTCTCCCCTTTTGGTCAAATTGTAGTTCCTTGAGAAGCCATCCTCCTCTGTTTTACAGTACAATTGTTTAGTGGAAGTGATATTCCACTGACTTACAACATGGGAAAATTCACACGTATGCCCAAAAGCAATAATTTATGAAATCTATGGATTTCGTTACCGACTAGCCCTTATTTGCTGCCTCTAACCAAGACTCAACTCCTGAAGAAATGCGTGTGAAAGAAAATTGTTCACAGAAAAGGAAATGGTTCATGGAAGGTTCATGTTATGGTGTACCACTCTCCTCAGAGGGTAAGTTTTTCAAAAAAACTCTTTCCATTTTCAAAATTTTCTTCAAATATTAATTTCACTAAAATAAATTCGTATTTATTGTTACTTTGTCTTTTAGAATGTGAACATAAATACTGTGCTAACGAAGATTCAGATGATGATGTTAGACCAAGAGGAATGAAACACATTTGTAATATGAGTATCTACCTCCAGCAAGGATTTCAAAAATAATGTGTAAGTAGTTTGCAAGATTTTAAGCCCAGTCGTCCTTTCATTTTACTCCAAAGAAATGCATTTGTGCGCCAAACCATCCAGACTCACAGGTTTTAAACACTGCTTTTTTTATGGGCTAATTTAATACTAACAAATTTATCATAAAACAACAGCCCTACTCAGAGTTCGGAGTACACACATTCTCTCTCTCTTTCTGTGTGCGTATGTGTATAAATACTTTACTGTGGAAATGAACATTAACTTTCTGACTGGGGGTTCATCTCGCCTCCTCGTTTACTTTCACATCATCATCCCAGCCTATATATGTTAGTCTTGACTTATTAACTGACTGTCTCACTAATTGACTCTCTGATCGACTCACTAACCAACTAGGACCCACTGAGTAACTCAATGACCGATTCACTAACTGACTCACCAATGCCCACTTCAAACCCTTGGCCCTAGAAGGCTGTTATATAAAGGTTTTCTGTATGATATGGACAAGGAACAAGGATGGATTTATTGAAATTCCTACGAGGTAGTGAACGGGAGTTGATCTTACATTTTATCTGTGTGCGGACAAAATCGTCGGCAAAAGCTAGTCATTTTATAATCATAATCATTCCAGCCTATATACGTCCCACTGCAGGGCACATGCCTCATGACAAAATGAGAGGGCTTGGGCCGTAGTTCCTTCGCGGGCTCAGTGCGGATTGGGAACTTCACACGCACCATTGAATTTCTCCGCAGGTGTAATTTCCTCACGATGTTTTCCTGCACCGTAAATCACCGCACCTGCAACGTAATTTTTTTTGTCTGTCTGTCTATATCAGTAACCAATCTACAATGATCCCACACTGCGCACATTTTGCTTAGGAGCAGGGGGGGCTTCTAAGACTGGATGTTCATAGATACATATAAATTTGTACGGAACCGTCGGTGCGCGAGTCCGACTCGCACTTGGCCGGTTTTTTATACTTGAAGCAATTTACCGCGTAGCTGTTCACGCAAGTATATTTAATTTGTAGAGTCATATTTTCCATGTAGTATTTGTTTGTTAGTTATTTCTCTCAAAATCAAACATTCCTTGTAAAGTTTCACCTAGTCGCGTTTTGTCGCGGCAGAACAAAATCTCGATAGTTTTTTATACTTGAAGCAATTTACCGCGTAGCTGTTCACGTAAGTATATTTAATTTGTAGAGTCATATTTTCCGTGTAGTATTAGATTTTGATTAAATTTTAAACTTGTACCAAATTGAATTCACTTAGATAAAACATTGCTTTCAATAAAAAATAGGTTCATCAAGTTACATATCATCATCATCATCATCATCCCAGCCTAAGTACGTCCCACTGTAGGCCACAGACCGCCTCTCAGAATGAAAGGGCTTGGGCCGTAGTTCTCACGCGCGCCCAGTGTGGATTGGGAACTTCACAGACACCATTGAATTTCTTCGCAGGTGTAAACAGATTTCCTCGCGATGTTTTACTTCGGCGTAAAGATCATGTTGAATTTGAAATGTAAGTTAAGTTACATGTAAAAAAATTTAAATCAACCCTAAAAAATCACTACCTAATCTGTATGAATTTGGTGCTTCAGCGCGAGCCAGCAGGAGTGATAGAACCCCAATAGATGTATGTAAGTACATACATAGGTAGTTAGGTTGATATTGTTATGGAGTAATTTCGGTGGCCAACTGTTCCTCACCAGTTGCAATTCATGAAATGGTGATTTCTAAGAGAACATTCACAAGTTATTTTCGTGGTTTTTTTACAGTCAATATTTTTTTTATCACGGACTAAATCAGTCTTAAAATCTAAACCGGCAACAGAAACGGTATTAAAATAAGTATACGGTTTATTCAGAGGGCCTATCTATTATCACATGTATTAATTTGGAACGGTTACTCAGAAATGTAATTCATTCAACGCTGGGGTGCTATAAACACCTCAGCATTAGGCTGCGTATCCACCGGAGCTGTGCGAGAATGCGTTGCGAGGGACGTGTTTGTCATGAACCAATAGAAACACTTCATTTAAAAGTTCCTAAGGGAATGAAATGTTTCTATTGGTTCATGACAAACACATCCCTCGCAACGCATCCTCGCACATCTCTACTGGAAACGCAGCCTTATGCTGAGCCAGTGTCCTATTTACAACCGCAATGACACATTCTTCTTTATTTTTCGTGTTGTCTTTTGTTTTGTAAAGTATTGATGATGATAAATAATAATAATAAATAAATATCACGGAACAATGCACACCAATTGACCTAGTTCCAAAGTAAGCTAAGCATAGCTTGTGTTATGGGTACAAGGCAACGGATAAACATACTTATATAGATAGATACATACTTAAATACCAGCGTTAAATACACACCCAAGACCTGAGAACAAATATTCGTATTATTCATACAAATATCTGCCCCGACGCGAGAATCGAACCCGGGACCTCAAGCTTCGTAGTCAGGTTCTCTACCTACTAGGCCATCTGGTCGTCGATGATGAGTCTTGTGTTGTTGTAAATAAATGTATTTTCTTTCTTTCTTTAATTTTTTATCAAAATGGTAGGGTTTGTGTTCGGCAATATTGGACGGTCTTACTATGACGTTTCGTAATCACACAAAGCTGTATTTACACGACAGTAGTGAAACGGTACGGTTACCTCAAAATGTAGTGGTATTCCTTAAGACCTAAGCATCTAACCTTTAAATATGACTGTAGTAGGTAAGTTACTTCAGAAATAAACGTGTATCCAGCAAAGACGGTTCTTTCTCTTATTTCTCACGCTCCGCCACATGGCGACCGTGACACGTGAGACGCGACGCGAAATGTGATACGGACATTGTTTATGTTACAATTATAATATAATTGGACTTAACGATTTTAAACCAATATATTTGAAAATGTAATTCGTGTTTCGAAAATGTGCCAATCAAAAGTGGAACGAGAGACTATAGTTGCGCCCCAAAATGCAGCCGGCGGTAACAATGATTCAGTGTTAAAGGACATTGGAGGACATCTAGATCGAGCCAACTGGTTAATGATTTTCATCGTGTTAATGCTGACAGTGATAGCATGTTACTTAATCTTCAAGATCTACAAGAAATGTCACGTCAGATGGATTGACCAGCAGATTACGGAGCGTGCACTTACTAGGCTCCGCTCTCTACGTCGTCGTGAACAAGTAAAAAATGGAGAAGAAGATATTTAGAAAGGAGAGAGGAAAGTTAAGTTGCGTATAGTGCGGTGTGTATTGAAAAAACAATCAGGTGCGTATTTTAAGACTTATTAAACACCTATTGACTAATTTTAAACATGTATTGACATAAACAAATTTTTATGGAAACATTAGAAGTAAAAAAAATTTATGATAAGTTATATGACATTTATGTGTATTTACGTAAATTAGGCCCAACACAAAGGGTATCTAGCAAGGCTGGCAGTAATAAATTTGCAGAGGCATTTTTAATATTTGCAGAATTACAATTATATGACAAAAACGCGCAAAATAACATTTTAGCAGAGCAAGTGGAAAGTTACATAGTAGAAGTCACAAAAGTATATGAATTATTTTCTAAAATTAAAGAGTGGTATCAAGCAAAAATAGATCCCTCTGATTCTGAATGTCCGTCTAGCGAAAGTACAATTTCTAAAAACAAAACTGACATCATGTCTTCGTTTGATTTAAAGACTGCTGTGGCATTGATCCCAGTAATGGACGATACTGAGAAAACTACTAAACAAATAATTTCGGCAATAGAAATGTATCATTCGTTACTGGCGACGGCCTCAGAGCCGTTATTAATTAATTTCGTTATCAAAACGCGATTAAGCGAGGGCGCTAAAATGCGCTTGTCACTAACATATACCAGCGTTGACGTTCTTGTAAAAGACATGAAATCACATTTGTTAACAAAAAAATCTTGTACTTCACTTCAGACCCAACTCATTCAACAAAAGCAGGGGTCAATGACAATCGATAACTATGCCAAAACGATTGAAGAGTTATTTGTTGACTTGACTATCTCCCAAGCCGACGGTGATGAGAACACATATTCGATTTTAAAACCGATCAATGAAAAATTAGCGATTAATCGCTTCACCGACGGATTGCGAGATAAAAGATTAAGCATTTTAGCGGCCCGGAACTACACAGCTTTAAAAGATGCAGTTCGCGCAGCCAAAGACGAAGAGCTGGCTACATCACCTTCAGACTCATGTGATGTTGTGCTGTACAACCAAAGGAGGGAAGGTAAGTTTCGTGGTGGACCCCAAAGGTTTTTCGGGTACCGCGGTAGGGAATCCTTTAACCTAAACAATCGTCAAGGGCCGCGTCCTATTCGTGACAACGACGTATACGAACCATACCGTACTAGTGAGCAGATACGTAATTGGCGTGGTAGAAATAACAGTTTTGGGTACCAAAACCGAGGAGTTAGGTACTTTAGAAATTCCCACGGGAACAGTGGAAATAATCAGAACATATCGACGCTAACGATAGCGAACACCCGGTGTCGAGTTCGTCCGACGTAAACGAGCTTAGTCAGTTTTTTCGTGCAGAATAGTGCAAATAATAATGTTGTGAATGTTGTAAACAACTGCAATTCCGTGAGAATATCATTAAATGACATAGAATATAAATGGCTTGCTGACACAGGTGCATCGTTATCGGTAGTGAAAATTGATACTATACGCGAGTTACAGTTACCTATTGTTGGCCAGGGATTTAAAATTAATGGAATTGGTGGTCAATCAGAAACATTAGGTTACGTTTACTTAAATTTAAATATCGGAGATAAAAAATTTCGACACAAGTTTTACGTTATCAACAAAGTGCCGTGCCACACTATCGGAATTTTGGGAATCGATTTTTTGAAAAAATATGGATGTATTTTAGATTTTGAGTTAAACAATATGAAGTTACATTTACAAAACGAAAGTATAACTATACCTATCGATATGGGGCAAACGGGTAGAAATTTTTACTTAACCGTACCTCCTCGCTGCGAAAAAATTTACGAAATTGAGACAAGTTTAGACGAGGAATGTGTAGTTTTTCCGAACGAGTTATGTAAAGGGGTATTTCTGTCAGGGGGAATATGTAAACCCAAAAATGGGAACATGCAAATCCAAATCTTAAACACAAGAGAAACCGAAGTTAAACTAAGTTATTTTAAACCGGAAACAGAAAGTCTACATTTATATACAGTATGTGAGTTTCAACGAACAGACGTAGATGGTATGCGAGTACGAAAATTGTTTTCAGAATTAAAATTAGATCATTTAAATAACGAAGAAAGGTCATCAATACAAAGTATATGTGCGAAGTTCGCTGACGTATTTCACTTGCCCGGTGATAAACTTACAACAACAAATATTTATCAACAAAAAACAAGATTAAAACCGAACACAGACCCGGTATACGTTAAGCCTTATCGACTACCATTTTCGCAAAGAGATGAAGTTGAGAGACAAGTCAAAAAAATGTTAAAGGACGATATTATAGAGCCATCATCCAGCGAGTGGAGTAGTCCCGTTTTATTAGTCCCAAAAAAGTCGGATTCAACCAGCGGTAAAAAATGGCGGCTTGTGATCGATTTTAGAAAAATAAATGACCGTATTATTGACGACAAATTTCCACTACCGAATATAAATGATATATTAGATTCTTTATCAGGATCAATGTACTTCAGCCACCTTGATCTTGACCAAAGCTACTACCAGGTTGACCTCGAGCCAGCTAGCAGAGAATATACGGCATTTTCAACACCTTCCGGCCTGTACCAAATGAAACGCCTGCCGATGGGATTAAAAATCAGTCCATCAGCATTTTCACGAATCATGACAGTAGCAATGTCAGGCTTAACTTACGACAAAATAATGGTATATTTAGACGATTATATTTGCCACGGAAGAAGTCTTTCCAGTCATAATCAAAATTTAATGCAAATATTGACTAGATTACGTGAAGTAAATTTAAAATTAAATCCATCCAAATGTGATTTTCTTAAAAAAGAAATGCTATATCTCGGTCATGTAGTAACGAGTGATGGTGTCAAACCAGATCCAGAAAAAATTAAAACAATTCAAAATTATCCAGAACCCAAAAACGCGGATGACGTGAGAAGATTTGTAGCATTTACAAATTACTATAGAAAATTTATACCCAAATTTGGCGAATTAGCAATTCCGTTAAATAACCTTTGCCGTAAAAATGTAACTTTCAATTGGAACTCAAAATGCCAAAAATCATTTCAAACGTTAAAACAATTATTAATGTCACCACCTATACTACAATACCCAAATTTTGACAAAAATAATACTTTCATATTGCAAACTGACGCGTCAGGTTTTTCAATTGGATCAGTGCTATGTAATAGCGACCGCAGGCCAATAGCTTATGCTAGTCGGAATTTAAACAAAGCAGAGTGCAATTATCCAACCATCGAAAAGGAATTGCTGGCAATAGTATGGTCAATTAAATATTTTCGGCCGTATCTGTACGGTCGCAAATTTAAAATCGAAACCGATCACAAACCACTCGTTTACTTATTTAATATGACCAATCCATCAAGTAGGTTAACAAAATTTAGGCTCATAATTGAAGAATACGATTTTGAGGTAGAATACGTAAAAGGAATAACTAACGCCCCCGCAGATGCGATGTCTAGAATAAAAATAAGTAGTGACGAATTAAAAAACATGCATGAACACATTATAGCCGTCCTCACAAGAGGTCAGCGGAAAAAGTTAGAGCAAAAACAATTAAGTGCGCGAGCGTTAGATAAGGTATCTGATAACAACCAACCCGACCAACCGAGAGTTGTAGAGATCCTTAAACTACCAACCGCTTACACTGAATTAATATTTGCTGACGAGGACATGTGGAATAGCGTTAAAAATAAAACAACCGAAGAATGTAAATTCTTCGCTTATATTAAAGAAAACCATATGATATGCGTAAAACCAGTTACTCGATTGCAATGTACACGAGCTGTCTTTGCGAGAGAACTTAGTTTATTTACGAAAAAAATAAAAATAGAATGTGTCCATATCATAAAACAAGAAAGTAATAAAACAATTATAAAAGAGCTAGCTCAGTACATAAACAATGCGACGCACTGGACAGGTCCCAGGATATGTATAATACAAGGTATAAAAAGAATAACTAGTGATGACACTAAACGCGTAATTATGAATGACTACCACATGTTACCGACCAGCGGACATGTAGGTATAAAAAGAATGATTCAAAACATACGAAAAAATTACTTTTGGCCAGGATTAGATAGAGATGTCGAAAACTACGTTCGAAAGTGTGCCAAATGCCAACGTGAAAAGTACTTT
Source organism: Archips crataeganus (assembly GCA_947859365.1). Lineage (NCBI taxonomy): Eukaryota > Metazoa > Arthropoda > Insecta > Lepidoptera > Tortricidae > Archips > Archips crataeganus. Next base: position 23,930,188 of record OX402046.1, read on the forward strand.
AGGGATATAAAAGAGCCGATGGTGATAACAGACGTCGGGGAATCGGCATTTGATAAAATATTTTTAGATTTAGTGGGGCCCATAGATAAGGATAGTTGTAGTCATAATTATATTTTAACATTACAATGTGACTTAACGAAGTTCATCGAAGCGTATCCCATTACATCAAAGGATAGTGTGACCGTGGCTCGAGCTTTAGTTGAGAACTTTATCTTGCGATATGGATTACCACGAAAAATAGTGACCGACCGGGGTACGGAATTCATGTCACATGTAATGCAAGAAATTTGTCAATTATTACAGATAACACACTTAACTTCCACGTCTTACCACCACCAAACGATAGGCTCACTCGAAAATAATCATAAACATTTAGCATCTTACTTAAGAATACAGACAGATAATCAACCAAACAACTGGTGCACATGGTTACCCTACTGGTGTTTTGCTTACAACACGACAGTGCATACACATACAAAATATACACCATACGAGCTGGTGTTTGGTAAACAATGCAACCTACCTCAACATATTACTGCCAACCTTGACCCATTATATAATTTTTATGATTATCCCAAGGAACTCCGATATAGATTACAAAAGTCTCAAATAGAAGCAAAAGAAAATTTGTTAAATGCAAAATCACTAAGGAAAAATAGATATGATAGTGTAATTAATCCCATAGAATATAAGATTGGAGATTTAGTGTTACTAAAGAATGAAAATAGAAGTGAGTTAGATCCATTGTTTCTTGGACCATATAAAGTGGTTGCAATTGAAAACCCCAATATTGTCATAGATTATAAAGGGAAACATGTTAAAGTTCATAAAAATAGATCAAGAATTTTTGTGACTACTTAGAAATAGGTGATTATATTGCTTGTGTTTTTGTGTGTTTTGTTATGTATAAGTTTCTTGAATAAAACAATAATTCAGCAAAAATGTAAGATGTAGTGGTGTGCTTTATTAAGTATGATCTATTATTAATCTTAATTAAGTACAAAAATAAAAATAATGTTTATAATTTTTATTTTTGAAAAATTAGATGTAAGATGTAGTGGTATTCCTTAAGACCTAAGCATCTAGCCTTTAAATATGACTGTAGTAGGTAAGTTACTTCAGAAATAAACGTGTATCCAGCAAAGACGGTTCTTTCTCTTATTTCTCACGCTCCGCCACACATTTTGGTAAAAGTAGCGATTTTTGACTTTACACTTTATATACCTACGGCAGGTTAGTATCTGTAAGACTGGTTTTGGTACATAAAATGACGAGATCTATAAGAATTTCACACAGAACAACGGATACTTTTTTTGGTTCCGTAGTCAACTAGGAACCCTTATAGTTTCGTCATGTCTGTCCGTCTGTCTGTCTGTCTGTCTGTCTGTCTGTCTGTCCGCGGCTAAGCTCAGAGACTGTTAGTACTAAAATGCTATAATTTAAACAATTTTTTTAGGGTAACCTCCCATAGACCTCCAATAGATCTCCGTAAAGTGGGGGTGATTTTTTTTTTCTCGACTAACCCTATAGTGTGGGGTATCATTGGATAGGTATTTGAAAATAAATATGAGTTTTCTAAAACCATTTTTTATAAAATGAATATTTTCGGAGATATTCACTCCGAAAGTTAAAAAAAAATGTGTCCCCTCTAACTTTTGAACCACACGTCAACCACACATTAATAAAGTAATTTATTGAATCAGGCGTTACTTTGCGGAGGTCCATATTAATGAACTAAAACAATTACTTTGCTCACCCGCGACCTTACAATAGTTACGTTTATGCAAGAAATGTGCGTTCATGCAGTTCCTCCACCTCCACACTGTACGAACACACACAAATCACATAAACCCAACCATCACCACCACCAAGCTACACTGACGCGTTTCGAACTCAACCAGAGCTCATCTTCAGAGTTACCACAACCGTATGCTATGCTACCAAATGTTAAACTAACAAACCAAAACAAATGTTTTAACTTGTCACTGTAACTTCTCAAGTACCCACTTTATTTTTCTTATCCTCAAACTACCCCACAAAAATTTACTTTTATTGACATATTATAAAACTACCTTGAATTTTTTTGTTTATTTATTTATAAGGCATATTTAATTAATACTAACTGTTCAAATTCGACCCAAGCCGCAGTAAAGGAGAAGATACTAAATTTACCTGTTCATTAATAATAGACCCCATAGTGTTGTACCTAATTATTTCCATGCATTCCAGAGCATCCAGACGCAACCCCTTGCCGCAATAATGTAACACTTCATAAGAATCTGAATCTAACAATGAATGATTTGATTCCAACAAATGTTTTGCAAAATTCGATCTATCTGGATGCTCATTCCTATATGCCGAAACATGCTCTTTAAATCTAGTATTAAAACTTCGGCCTGTCTGTCCTACGTATATCCCATTGCAGTCATTACAAGTAAGCTTGTATACCCCCGATCTAGTTCCCTTATCTACCTGTTCTTTGTGGTTACATAGCCTAGAGTACAAAGAGTTGTTAGTCTTAAAGGCAACATTAATATTGTTTGATTTTAAAATGCCATAAATCTTATCAGACAACCCCCCAACGTAAGAGATGCTAGATCTATATTTGTTAGTAGACTGAGAAGGTAACGCAGCGTAAAGCATGCTATTTACTAACCGTGCCTGCTTCTTTTGAACTAAACTATCTACCATTGATTTTGTATAACCATTTGAGATCGCTATCTGATAAATAGTACTCAACTCTAAATCAAAATGTTCCTTAGAAAGAGGCACAGTCAACAATCTATTAACATAACAATGGAAAGCAGCCAGTTTATGCTGCCACGGATGATTAGAAGATGCTGGTATAACAGCATCTGTGTACGTGGGCTTACGGTATATTTTAAATTGATGTTTACCATTTAATTTTGAAATCGTTAAATCCAAAAAGTTCAACAAACAATTTTCCTCCAATTCTTTTTTGAACCTTATCTTTACGTGCTTGTTATTCAAACCATTAATAAACACGTCAAGCTGTCTCATACTCCCTCTCCAGCATAGGATCAAATCATCACATAGTGAGACACTAGAAATTCTAAAAGACCACTTAGAAAGGAAGCGGTTGCATCCGGGTGAAGTTTGTGAATTAATAGATTTGGTAACTTTATGCATGAAACAAAATTATTTCCGGTTAAATGGTCTTTATTACTTACAGAGTGATGGTTTAGCTATGGGTTCACCTCTGAGTCCTTTAATGGCAGATATATTTATGGATCATTTTGAGAATCAGTATATTGTGGGTAATAGTAATATTGTGTACTATTTTAGGTATGTCGATGATTTGATCCTATGCTGGAGAGGGAGTATGAGACAGCTTGACGTGTTTATTAATGGTTTGAATAACAAGCACGTAAAGATAAGGTTCAAAAAAGAATTGGAGGAAAATTGTTCGTTGAACTTTTTGGATTTAACGATTTCAAAATTAAATGGTAAACATCAATTTAAAATATACCGTAAGCCCACGTACACAGATGCTGTTATACCAGCATCTTCTAATCATCCGTGGCAGCATAAACTGGCTGCTTTCCATTGTTATGTTAATAGATTGTTGACTGTGCCTCTTTCTAAGGAACATTTTGATTTAGAGTTGAGTACTATTTATCAGATAGCGATCTCAAATGGTTATACAAAATCAATGGTAGATAGTTTAGTTCAAAAGAAGCAGGCACGGTTAGTAAATAGCATGCTTTACGCTGCGTTACCTTTTCAGTCTACTAACAAATATAGATCTAGCATCTCTTACGTTGGGGGGTTGTCTGATAAGATTTATGGCATTTTAAAATCAAACAATATTAATGTTGCCTTTAAGACTAACAACTCTTTGTACTCTAGGCTATGTAACCACAAAGAACAGGTAGATAAGGGAACTAGATCGGGGGTATACAAGCTTACTTGTAATGACTGCAATGGGATATACGTAGGACAGACAGGCCGAAGTTTTAATACTAGATTTAAAGAGCATGTTTCGGCATATAGGAATGAGCATCCAGATAGATCGAATTTTGCAAAACATTTGTTGGAATCAAATCATTCATTGTTAGATTCAGATTCTTATGAAGTGTTACATTATTGCGGCAAGGGGTTGCGTCTGGATGCTCTGGAATGCATGGAAATAATTAGGTACAACACTATGGGGTCTATTATTAATGAACAGGTAAATTTAGTATCTTCTCCTTTACTGCGGCTTGGGTCGAATTTGAACAGTTAGTATTAATTAAATATGCCTTATAAATAAATAAACAAAAAAATTCAAGGTAGTTTTATAATATGTCAATAAAAGTAAATTTTTGTGGGGTAGTTTGAGGATAAGAAAAATAAAGTGGGTACTTGAGAAGTTACAGTGACAAGTTAAAACATTTGTTTTGGTTTGTTAGTTTAACATTTGGTAGCATAGCATACGGTTGTGGTAACTCTGAAGATGAGCTCTGGTTGAGTTCGAAACGCGTCAGTGTAGCTTGGTGGTGGTGATGGTTGGGTTTATGTGATTTGTGTGTGTTCGTACAGTGTGGAGGTGGAGGAACTGCATGAACGCACATTTCTTGCATAAACGTAACTATTGTAAGGTCGCGGGTGAGCAAAGTAATTGTTTTAGTTCATTAATAAAGTATGCAAAGATTTTTTCGTACCTGCTACGGAACCCTATCTTGGGCGTGTCCGACACGCTCTTGGCCGGTTTTTGGTCATTTGAATGATCTACGGGCGACTGGACTGAGTTACCAACTTACCACCGTTATGGTCCTTGTGCCCTTGAACTATTTGAAGATAGCTTGTTTGTTTGGCTCACACTTCGTAAAATGGCTTTTTAGGGTTCCGGAGCCAAAATGGGCAAAACGGAACAGTTTCGTCATGTCTGTGTGTCTGTCTGTCTGTCTGTCCGTCCGTCTGTCTGTCTGTCCGCAGCTTAACGCAGTGGCTATTTGTGCTATAAAGCTAAAAACCTTCCATAGACGTAAAGTGGGGGTGATTTCTTTTTTCTCGTCTAACTTTAGTGTGGGGTATCGTTGGATAGGTTGGATTCGTTTGCGAAATATTAGTGCTTACATTTTAGCGATTTTTAATGAACTGTTTTAAAACCTTGTAAGGAGATACGGAACCCTTCATGTACGAGTTCAACCGACTCTCACTTGATCGCTTTTTTTTTTAATGCAGCTTCAGGGTTTTTGTCTTAGTTTAAAATTAATTTGCAATAGGTACTTCCCTAAAATTAGCTCAATTTGTGCAACCTTGCATCTTACCTAACGTCCCAGTTTGTTTTATGACTAGTTTTAAGCCTTGCCTCAAGTCTTAACATAATTATAATTACTTATATTGCTATTATAATTGCAGAATTAAGCACTAACCAATAAACTATTGACCTTCTGTTTTCGGCTTAAGTACTTAATTTGCCTATATTTCGATAAACAATTATTTTTCTTTTTTTTGCACTGCTGTAACTTGTCGTGAAGCGGGTCGGTATAATTGGATTAGGTACTTACTTACTCCTCACTTCACTGGCAGATAGTTACATTTCTTTTGGTTACAAACTAGAAGTTGCTCAGATAGGTTCAGCGGCTTCCTGAAAGACCTTTACTTCAAGGGCCGTAGCCGGTTGTGCTTATGTTGGGGTGATTAGGGCAGACAGCGAAATGATACAAAGGCCAATTTAAATTAACAGTGTATTGTTTTACCAACATGCAACGATAAAAACAATTTCATAGATTGCAATAATTTCATAACATAAGTTGTGTGACGAAGAACGGTACGTTCGAGTTAGGAATGACCTCTTATTAGAATACGTTTGGTAACGCGCACTGATTTTAAAGCGTGGGCAAATTCACGCTCGCACTGGCCAGTGGATAAATAAAAGTTAGTGCACTTACGGGATCTTCGGGACTACCTCGACGATGACGGGTGAATCACGCTAGGCTACGGAGGCCGTAGCCTGCGGAGTATGTTCGGGGACCCTCAGGCCGTCGAACCCAACTAGCCAGTAGCTAGGTGAGGCCTGGGGGGGAAACCGGAGGCTGCGCCCGATGACCACGGTGATGGTTAGTGCGGGGTGCAGTGCGCGGGCAGGCATGAAGCCCTTGGCATCGCACTATGTACTGCAGGATCTGCCCGCCAGAATCCTGAGCCTACGGGAACCGAGGCGCGCGCGGTCAGCCGCGGCGCGCGACGGGGGTGAAGTAAGGCGTTGACACACCCTTGGCTTCGCGTAAACGCATCAGGCCGCCTCTAAGCCTGAGCCTTCGGGCAATCAAAAGCGAGCGCGGTCACGCGCGGCTCGCGTTGCAAATAGGGCGCGGCATTCAGGCTCGGCGCGCAGCAGGGGTGATGAAGGGCGTTGAAATCTTCTTGGCGTCGCACGAATGCACCCGGCCGCCCTCTCAGCCGGGGCCTACGAAGAATGAGTGCGGCGGCGCTCTCACACCGCGAACGTCACTACGCGGCACAACTCGCGTTTAACACTGTATTTGTGGCGATACTACAATCCGTGGCACATTACTAAGCGACCGCAACGGCCTGCCAAGACGTTCGGACCGACGCGGTATGCGCGGGCGTGATGTTTTTGTCCGATTGTTTACATGCGGGTTCGGAATGTCAAACGCGCGCGATAAAAATGCGTACGTGAGCTCGCGAGGAGCGCCGTGCCAACACTGACGTTTCACTCGGGAAACTCCTGCGCCGGTTCCTTGTTACGCTCCGCGGCGGGGTGCTGTCTTAAATTAGCATGACGCGCCGCTGTCAATGTGCGCCGTTAGGGAACGCATATTTCGCTAAATGGAATGGTTTTTGACAGGTGTCTAACTTTTCTAATAAAAAGATACCGTCTCGTTTGAAAAATAAATTTATGACAGTTCCGCGTCTGGAATTTACTGAAATACGTTTTGTTGTGTAAAACAGTGATAATAAGTGTGTAGCTTATGTCCTGGCGATGAAATTGGTGTATCGCATGTGGTTGGGAGTAAGATAGTTTAGTGAGGAAGTGCTTGTGAAAGTTTGCGATAACACATGGAGTTTCTGTGGTGAATTCAACTCCTATAGCTACTGAAGGCCTGGAATATGCCTGTTACTCGTTAGATTAAGAGTTTAGCTACACGTGAGTACATATGTCTTATTCCAAAACATGTTATTCATGTAAATATTGACATGTCAAAATCGGTATTGAGTTTAAGGTTATGTTGTAGTAATTTGTACTACAAACTTTTGTTCGCTTTATGCACTTGAGTGGCTGTAAAATTTCAGCTGTGAGGTGTCGACGGACTCGAATGCTACAACGTGACGTGTGGGGCGGTCAAGGCCACGGCTGCCACCAGCGACGTGAATTCTCGTCGCGGCTACTGAAGTTGCAAGTAAGCTGATTTGCCGATTTTAACTTTATAAAATTTAACGTGGGTAGCTGTTGTTTTCAATAATAAGTCATTCTTGTACCTACAACCAACAATGCAATTAAACATGGTTGATACAAAGAAAGTTGCTCCACTTGCAGAGCTAATAAAGTAACCAATCTTAGTTCTATGGGAAGTCAAGTTATCAGTTTTAATAATTATTTAAACTCAAAATTGATGAACTGAAACAATTACTTTGCTCACCCGCGACCTTACGATAGTTACGTTTATGTAAAAAATGCGTGTTCATGCAGTTCCTCCACCTCCACACTGTACGAACACACACAAATCACACAAACCCAATCATCACCACCACCAAACTACACTGACGCGTTTCGATCTCAACCAGAGCTCATCTTCAGAGTTGGTACCACAACCGTACGCTATTATTATTATTTTTATTTAATTTTTATTTCGGGCTGCATAGGCCCATATAAAAAATACCTTAAAGACTAACATACATATTTATATTATAACTACCAAATGTTAGACAAACCCACAAAGACAAATGTTTGAGCCTTTTCTGGGGCTTTTCAGTGCTTCCATGTTTCAGTTTGTATTTAGTATGAAATGTATGGATTTCACAGGATGACCGTAAAAGTAATATAAAATGAAGTTGAAAAATAAAAAAAAAATACAGTAACCCTTCCTTCTTCGCAGTCGGGTAAAAAGATACTTCATATCACACTTGTTAAAAGTTGGCTTAGTAGTGACATCTCTTGTTCGGGTGAGCGAGTAGTTACGAAGGAGTGTTGAAGTCTCTCGATGAGGGTATAGATGCGCTGTATGATTGATACATCGCACATTTCAGTCTGTTAAATAATCACCTTTTGCAGTGAGACCGTATCACTGCAGAAGGTGATTATTTAACAGACTGAAATGTGCGATGTATGGGAAAAATTCGAGTCTAAACTCCTGATCAGTGGTGGTGTAGGGGAATAGCACGCGGCACGGAATGCTGAGGACCTGGGTTCCATTCCCAGCATTGGTCTTTTTTCTGGGGTTTTTGTCTGTGCTTCTATGTTTAAGTTTGTATTTAGTGCCAAAAAGGATAGAGAAACTAACAATAACAAGTGAAAATAAACGGATCACTCACGTCTTAAAACGAGTTTAACTCGACATGTTTCGGGCTAATCCGTAGCCCTTCCTCTCGGAGTCGCACGTCACGGCGGCTGCCAAACGTGCACTGCGCGCTAACGCTCTGGTCGCGCGGCTACTCGACGCAACTGACAGCGACACACAACTACCCCCGTTTTCATCATCACTTTTATTGTCATTGTCAAATCTAAAGTGATGATGAAAACGGGGGTAGTTGTGTGTCGCTGTCAGTTGCGTCGAGTAGCCGCGCAAACAGGGCGTTAGCACGCAGTGCACGTTTGGCAGCCGCCGTGACGTGCGACTCCGAGAGGAAGGGCTACGGATTAGCCCGAAACAAGTCGAGTTAAACTCGTTTTAAGACGTGAGTGATCCGTTTATTTTCACTATGAGTGAGTCTCACGGTAGTTTCATGTTTAAAGTAACAATAACAAATTAGGAATCACAAACTACGAAACTGTATTTAGGCCAGATAAAAGCATTTGTGATTTCAGATAAACAAGATCAAGAAGACACTAAGGATCGGCCGTGCGTCGTGTGCCGTGCTGAGCACAGGGTCTTCGACTGTCCTGTATTCAGGTGTCCTGAATTTACAAAAAGAGAAAGATGAAGCTAAATGTAATACAAAAGAATAAAATGATTTATTGAAAATGAAAACTGTTCTTTTTTTTGAAATTTAAATTTGAACTAACTGAAACTGCCTAACGGTCTAAGAAGTTTAAACATAATTTACAATAAATGCAGACCGTTGGAGTTAGCTAGGTGAAGAAACAGGAGATAGTAATAGAATAATTTTGTAGATAGAAAGCTAGAAATAAACAAATAAAATTAGACAAGGTAAAATGTTGATATTTGCTTTTGGAGAGAACTTACCAATAAACGGGCAGAGTATCCACAGGATTATTATATGGTAGATGTACTGTTTTTAGATAGCTGTGTTCAGATTCAAAATGTGCCGAATTTTTGGCGGCACTGGGTTTTAAAGGCTTAATTAAGTCACGCCCCTCGAGATAACGCTAACCGTAATTTGTGTTATGTGGTTTGACAGTTCGTGCCACAGAGAAAACACTGCGCAACAAAACGATGTACTTAATTTATTTAGCTTTCCTCATTATTTAATTAATTAAATATTAAGGAAAGACAAGAGCTCAGATTTTGTCCGTATTTACTTAATTATATTAAATAGATACGCCCAAAAATCATAGCAGCGGTAAGTTTGATAATAGCGCCATCTAGTGCTCGCGGGGTGAGGCTCGTTGCATTGAATCGAACTAACTTCGCTAAGGATATCGGTAATTACGTCCAAAAAACACCAAAAAATGATATTGTCCCAATTGCATTGTGACAGTACCTCCCTCTCCGCGCCTGAGAAAAATCCCTAACGTAACACATTCAAAATAACCTATCAATCCTATCATTCTTCCTAACATACTTTATTCATTCAACCTAACACAGGCAGGTCTGCCGTTTAAGACACTGCAAGACCCTACGCTACGAGAAAATGGCGAGATGGTAAAGAGGTAGTTATTAGGAGACACAGCCGCCAATCTAGACAAGGGTTGCCAACCGCCCTTATAAGATTATCCAGCACTACGCGCAAGGTTTAGCTGCCTAGCCGCGCAACGCTAGGTATAGCTTTCATTAGGCATTTTTAAGGAGTTGAAATTAGTAAAGACCGCTCCGGCAAAGGCTTTGGATTAAGACTAGCATTGGTAGTGAAGTAATTGTGTCGACCTAAGAAACTAGTGTACGTAAACAAAGCAACTAGAATTTTTATAACTTAGAGATAAATAGAATTAAGCACGGAAACCATGTGTATAGTTTATTCCTAACACGCGGCTAGTATTTGTTAAATTTAAGTAGTTAACTATAATTAGTGCGTCTCACTCTGACGAGGTAGACGCTAAGGTAGTCACAACGATCACGAACGAGTCGATGCGTTTTTATTTTAAAACTAGATTTAATCCTTAAAACTAGATTTAATCATACAGAAGAGTATTTTACGAGTAGGCGCAAAATATTTATAAGTAACGTTAAGTCGTTGACCTTGCTATGCAGTAGCGTTGTTTAAGGTAAACAAACTTGACGATACGATTGAGAACATAAAACAGGGTAGTTAGCGCAGCGCGACAATTACTGCCACCCTCTTTTTTAACTTAAGGTATCATGGACCGAGCCCACGACATTAACGTAATAAGAGTGCAACGTTGTTACAATAATAAAAGTACATTTTATAATTATGATGAAAATTAAGTCTTCCGTTTAGGAATAGTACTAATTGTTGCTAAATCGTTCTTAACGAGGTTAATTATTCGTACGTTATTTAAAGGTTATGTTGAAGTTTATTACTATTTATTGCCTGGAGTTAATTTCAGATCCTTTATGTGCCATACGCCTAAATCCTTGCCAGACATATCTTGTAGTTCAAATATTAACGGTGACCTTTTCTTGGAAATACGGCATTTCATAAATTTAGGTGCAAGTTTTTTACTGAAATACTGCGATTTATCACTTAAATAAAAGGTTCGCTTCCATACAATGTCCCCTACTTCAAAGTTTGCAGGCTTACGTCGTAAGTTATAGCGACGCACATTCTTTTGGTGCGCGTAGTATAATGAATGTTGCACTTTGTCGAATATATTAGTGAGGAAACCTGCATTCTGAGCGTAAACATCGCGTGGAAGGAACAATAATTCATCGCCTAGGTCGTTTTCCAAATAGTGTGAGCCGCATGTCACGAGCTCCCTGCCGTGTACTAGAAATGCTGGTGTATAACCTGTGGTCTCGTTAACCGAGTTATTCACCGCAAATTGTATCTTAGGTAAATTAGTATCCCAAGACCTCTGGTCGTTTTCCACAAAGGTCGACACGCAGGTCAAGGCCGTTTTATTATATCGTTCGCAATCGTTTATATGTGGAGAATATTTTGCTGTGAAAAACTGGTTTGGGACCTTGTATTTGTCCAGTAATACTTTTAATTCGCGACTAATAAACTGGGAACCATTGTCCATGTAAATAGTTTGTGGTACACCGTGCACCAAGAAAATCGATTCTTCTAAGTGTTTTACGACTATAGAGGCTGTGGCTTTCCTAACGGGAAATAAAAAACAATATTTAGAAAAACAACAGGTTACTACCAATAAATAACTGTTTCGTTTTCTGCTAACTGGAAGCGGCCCTACGAAGTCTATGGACAGGACCTGGAACGGTCTAGCACAGTGTTTAGGGCGGCCCATATGACCTAACGTTGCATGTGTAGGATGTTTGTAAGCTAAGCATGTATCGCAAGCAGATATAAATTTCGTTAGGTCCTTATACATGCCTAACCAGTAATATTTAAGTGCTACACGGTGATAGGTTTTAAAGGCACCTAGATGACCGGCTGTAGGTTCTGCGTGATTTTCCTTTATGACCTGATTCCTTAATTCTTGAGGAACGACCTCTTTCCATAGGAACTCCGTAGTTAAGTTATTATTGGACTTAGTTAATCTATACAAGGAGTTGTTAACTACTTTTAGGTTAGGGTAACCTTGAGGCGTATTGATGCAACCGTTAAATAGATCGACGTACCTTTTATCTTTTGAGGTTAAGTATGAATTAGCAATATTTATTGCAGACACCGGAACGGCTCTGGACAACGAGTCAGGAATGACATTGTCTTTTCCGCGACGATGTAATATTTCGAAATCAAAAGACGATAAACGAATACCCCAACGGGCTAGGCGGCCGGTAGGGTTATTAAGGGTTAAGAACCATTTTAAAGATGAATGGTCAGTATAGACTTTAAATGTTTTTCCGTTCTCCAAGTAGCAACGCCAATGTTCTAATGCCGCGAGTACGGCTAACGTTTCACGTTCCGTTACACTGTAGTTCTTCTCACAAGCTGTTAATGACCGACTCATATACGCCACTGGGTGTTCTTCGTTGTTAACGACTTGACAAAGCATAGCGCCGACGCCATAGTTACTCGCGTCCGTGTGTACTTCGAATGGCAAGTCGAAATTAGGGCATGAAAGAACCGGTGTTGTTACGAGGCAGTGTTTAAGTTTTTTGAACGACTCATTAGCTTCGCTGGTCCAAGAAAATGGCGGTGCGCCCTTTTTATTCGAAGTTAATTTGTTCAATGGACCAGCAAGCGTACTAAAGTTTGGTACGAAACGACGGTACCAGGAAGCAGTACCTAGAAATCTTTTTACGTCCTTCGGTGAAGTTGGTGTAGGGTAGTTTACGATAGAATTTACTTTATCGGGATCGGTGCGTAAACCGCGCGAGTCTACTACGTAACCGAGGTATTTTAACGAGTCTCTAAAGAATTGTGATTTTTCGTAATTAATAGTGAGACCCGCTTCTTTAAGCTTAGATAGAACGCGTAAAAGTAGGGTCACGTGTTCTTCGAAAGAATTGCTGACGCAGACTATGTCATCCAAATAGCAAAAAACCTTCATCTCAAATTCAACTCCGAAAATTCTATCAACCAGTCGCTGCTGGGAGGCTGGAGCGTTAGTGAGGCCGAAGGCCATTGTTTTAAAACAGAAGGTACCTCGAGAAGGCACAAAGAATGCGGTTTTAGTTTTATCCGCGTTATCAATAGGAATTTGACAAAAAGCTTTTGATAAATCAATACTAGATAAGAACTTAGCATCCCCTAGGTTATCTAAAATTTCTGAAATGTAAGGTAAGCTGTAGGCATCCTTTTTAGTTACTGAATTTAATTTACGGCTATCCAGACAGAATCTAGGTTTCCCATCCTTTTTATTAACAACGAGTACTGGAGACGACCACGCGCTTTCACAAGGCTCAATGACATCTAGGTTTAGCATTTCGTCGACCTGGTCGTTAACTATACGGAGCTTCTCAGGTGACATTCGATAAAAACGTTGACGAATCGGTTGAGCGTCTCCAGTATCGATACGATGTGTAATTAACGTAGTACGTCCGAGACCTTTCCTCTCGTAAGAAATATTATCAAATTGGGAAATGACGTTATCGGCTTCAATGCGCTGTGACTGACTCAACCCGGTGTACGACTGTAAGTTCCGAGTATCTGGGACCCCCTCTGAGTGCTTAGTAGTACACTCATTTACCCTAATACTATATAAATATTTAGGGCAAATTTTGAAAGCGCGCCAAAAGTCAACCCCTAGAATGAGTGAGGTCTCGATCCCCGGAACCACGTGAAACCTAATTGAGTGAGTCACACGCTCAAAAGTTACGTCGAGATCAAAATAACCTACACTCCTCAAATGTTGACCGCCAGCCGCGACTATCTGTATAGAATCATCGTTTGACATACGATAGCCTAATTTAATTAGATTCGTATGGAAGTTTCTTCCCATCAATGTTACAGCCGATCCAGAGTCCAAGAGACCAGATACCTCTAAACCACCTAAAGATATAGTAGCATAAGGTCGTGAATCCGATAAGGAAGGAGGGGGCAAAATAGTAGCTAAGTTATAAGAGTTAAAAAAGTTTCTTATGAAGTCTACCCACTTTAGCCAGTCGTCATTTTTATTAAAGTGGCTAGTATTCCGCCCCGCTACTAGTTTTTTGAATTGGGGTTTGTAGTTGATTGCGGTTGAGTAGTTTTAAAACATTGCGGACAGTTAGATGCATTGTAACCTGTCAAGCCACAACGGAAACACAGTAGTGTACGCGGAGCGCGACAAAGTCTTAAAGAATGCGTAGTAGTGCGACAACGCGGACAGAATGGTTTATTATTATTATTATATTGTGAATTTAAAGCGCTGACGGGATAGTTAGATTTAAAATTGTGATGCGAACTCTTATTAGCGTTGTTACTTGGATACTGTTTAAACTGGGAATGGTTATAAGAAACCGGTTTATTATAGGCAAATTCCGGAGCCAGAGTATCAGAGTTAGGACGAGGTGGTTCTTTAAATTGAGACATTCGTGCGTGAACGATTTCATAATTGTGACATTTTTCCCTTAGCTCGTCTACGGTTTCAATCATACCCGCAGTGGCTATAATGGTAGCATAGTAAGGCCGTATATTATGAAGAATTATTTCCAGCTTTTCTTCCTCAGAAAAGGGCACCGATAATCTTGAAAACATGCCGTTCATTATAGATAGGTAGATAGTTATATTTTCAGACTCGCCTTGCGTACGAGCACGGATCTCAGCCTTAAGTCGGTAGTCATAATCTAATTGACTAAAAACGCTAATTAAACGCGACGCTAAATCTTCCCAACCATTGATTGTGCTTCTAACGGAACGGAACCAATGCAGTGCCTCTCCGTCAAATATTTCGGTTGCAAATAAAAGGAATTTTCCTGAATTAATGTTACGGGCTAGCATAAATTCTTGTACTCTGAGAACAAAAGCGCGCGGACAAGTTTTTCCGTTATATTTCAATTTTGAAAAATCAGAAGTTACTCCGCGATCGCACGTAACCAGAATATTCGTTGGAGGCTGCATCGACTGCAAAGGCGCATCGCTGTGACTAGCTAAATTATCAAACGCGGCCGTACTAGGTCGCATTTCGGCCAAGTCCTTGCCTAAGTCTTGGAATAAACTAGAACATGTAGTTAACGTGACGGAATCCTCGGCAGATTCTGGTGAAATCCTCCTTAGACGGTGGTAAATATGGTTTAATAGATTTTCGGTACGTTCATACAATCCCTCATTGAAGGTAGAACTAAGTGTTGTAATGTTAGACTGGGCTTTAAGTAAACTAACCCTAACCCCGGTAATATCCTCCGAAATTTCGAGGCCTGATTCCAGAATATCTCCCGCGGGCATAAATGGCGCTAGCTTTAATATTTGTTTACGTAATTCTTGCACAGAGTCCGCGGGTGTAGAACCACGAATTAAGACTTCATAAGTTAGCTCACTCTTTTGAAGTGACAAATACTTGATTTCGTACATATTAGATATTTAGATTAAGTGATCGCGTTGAAGTTAATAATTAGCTGATAATGAAATTTAGAAAAATAACAAATTATAAGGCGCGTGCCAAGCGACAGCTTATAAAAAGGATGTAGTACTGTACTGAAGTTAAATTTACTAAAAAACAGTCTTAACGATACTTTGTGATAGTGATCGATAAAATGTAAGGTATGGTTTTAGGTGATTAAGTGAAATGCCTACTGGGGTAGTCTCCAATAGCAAATATCAAGTAATTTGACTATTCCGTACGTTACAAACATGGAGTAATCTAAGTATGTACCTTCCCACTCAATTATATCCTCGCAGTAGATAGAAGTTAAAAAAAAAAATAGGTAGAGTAGTGTTGCCTATATTTTAGAACGATTTGGATGAAATTTAGCATGCAGTGGTTGTAGGTTAAATAACCGTTGGTTATTAACTTCCGATTTTGTATGAAATTTACCGTTGTAGAATAACGGTTGGCAGTTAAGTTTAAAAATTAGGTAGGTAGTTCAATTTAAATTGGGTAGTGAAATTTGAAAAAACGTTACAAATTTAAAAAAAAACCGTTAAGATGACAACCACTGGGCAACGTAATGCCCTTTATTCGCCTCTTACGAAACCTAGGTGCAAAAGGGTGGCACTATTCTTAACCGGAACCACACGGTGATTAGAAAAGTGATAAAAAGAATATTACTTACTGCGAGACACAAGTAGTAGGAAAGTGCACAAAATACCAACACAAACACAACGAATAAAACCAGAAAAAAACGTTTCCCAACTCAAGACCACGTTAAGAGGCGCCACTTGTCACCGTATAGGTATTGGTCTTGCGGAGAGGAATTAAATCATAAACAACAAGTACAGACGTTTATTAGGAACGCTAAACTGTGAGCAAGCAAGAGACTAGAGGGTCGTAGGTTCTAAGCACTTGAGTGGGATTCGCTTTCTCCGGACAGACACTGCCCTGGATTCAGGAGACCGTAGGACGCGCTGCGGGCGTTGCAGGTGGATCTCCAGAGACGCTGCTGAATTGCAGGGCTGAGACCAGGGTGCTTCAGGGCTCAGAGTGTGCTGGTGGTGTAGAGCCAAGTGGTGGAGACTGCAGTTCCGTTCGGCGGTTTAACCCCGACTTGGTTGCCCTGGAATTTGGTTAATGTCAGCAGGGGCCCATACAATTGCTCTGTCCACCGGCCCAACGTCCATAACGGTCCCTGACCATAGGTCCGAATTTAAACGCTGGCTGTGTGGCAGAGCAATCATACGGAATTTACAAAAAGAGAAAGATGAAGCTAAATGTAATACAAAAGAATAAAATGATTTATTGAAAATGAAAACTGTTCTTTTTTTTGAAATTTAAATTTGAACTAACTGAAACTGCCTAACGGTCTAAGAAGTTTAAACATAATTTACAATAAATGCAGACCGTTGGAGTTAGCTAGGTGAAGAAACAGGAGATAGTAATAGAATAATTTTGTAGATAGAAAGCTAGAAATAAACAAATAAAATTAGACAAGGTAAAATGTTGATATTTGCTTTTGGAGAGAACTTACCAATAAACGGGCAGAGTGTCCACAGGATTATTATATGGTAGATGTACTGTTTTTAGATAGCTGTGTTCAGATTCAAAATGTGCCGAATTTTTGGCGGCACTGGGTTTTAAAGGCTTAATTAAGTCACGCCCCTCGAGATAACGCTAACCGTAATTTGTGTTATGTGGTTTGACAGTTCGTGCCACAGAGAAAACACTGCGCAACAAAACGATGTACTTAATTTATTTAGCTTTCCTCATTATTTAATTAATTAAATATTAAGGAAAGACAAGAGCTCAGATTTTGTCCGTATTTACTTAATTATATTAAATAGATACGCCCAAAAATCATAGCAGCGGTAAGTTTGATAATAGCGCCATCTAGTGCTCGCGGGGTGAGGCTCGTTGCATTGAATCGAACTAACTTCGCTAAGGATATCGGTAATTACGTCCAAAAAACACCAAAAAATGATATTGTCCCAATTGCATTGTGACACCACACTGTACGAACACACACAAATCACACAAACCCAATCATCACCACCACCAAACTACACTGACGCGTTTCGATCTCAACCAGAGCTCATCTTCAGAGTTGGTACCACAACCGTACGCTATTATTATTATTTTTATTTAATTTTTATTTCGGGCTGCATAGGCCCATATAAAAAATACCTTAAAGACTAACATACATATTTATATTATAACTACCAAATGTTAGACAAACCCACAAAGACAAATGTTTGAGCCTTTTTCTGGGGCTTTTCAGTGCTTCCATGTTTCAGTTTGTATTTAGTATGAAATGTATGGATTTCACAGGATGACCGTAAAAGTAATATAAAATGAAGTTGAAAAATAAAAAAAAAATACAGTAACCCTTCCTTCTTCGCAGTCGGGTAAAAAGATACTTCATATCACACTTGTTAAAAGTTGGCTTAGTAGTGACATCTCTTGTTCGGGTGAGCGAGTAGTTACGAAGGAGTGTTGAAGTCTCTCGATGAGGGTATAGATGCGCTGTATGATTGATACATCGCACATTTCAGTCTGTTAAATAATCACCTTTTGCAGTGAGACCGTATCACTGCAGAAGGTGATTATTTAACAGACTGAAATGTGCGATGTATGGGAAAAATTCGAGTCTAAACTCCTGATCAGTGGTGGTGTAGGGGAATAGCACGCGGCACGGAATGCTGAGGACCTGGGTTCCATTCCCAGCATTGGTCTTTTTTCTGGGGTTTTTGTCTGTGCTTCTATGTTTAAGTTTGTATTTAGTGCCAAAAAGGATAGAGAAACTAACAATAACAAGTGAAAATAAACGGATCACTCACGTCTTAAAACGAGTTTAACTCGACATGTTTCGGGCTAATCCGTAGCCCTTCCTCTCGGAGTCGCACGTCACGGCGGCTGCCAAACGTGCACTGCGCGCTAACGCTCTGGTCGCGCGGCTACTCGACGCAACTGACAGCGACACACAACTACCCCCGTTTTCATCATCACTTTTATTGTCATTGTCAAATCTAAAGTGATGATGAAAACGGGGGTAGTTGTGTGTCGCTGTCAGTTGCGTCGAGTAGCCGCGCAAACAGGGCGTTAGCACGCAGTGCACGTTTGGCAGCCGCCGTGACGTGCAACTCCGAGAGGAAGGGCTACGGATTAGCCCGAAACAAGTCGAGTTAAACTCGTTTTAAGACGTGAGTGATCCGTTTATTTTCACTATGAGTGAGTCTCACGGTAGTTTCATGTTTAAAGTAACAATAACAAATTAGGAATCACAAACTACGAAACTGTATTTAGGCCAGATAAAAGCATTTGTGATTTCAGATAAACAAGATCAAGAAGACACTAAGGATCGGCCGTGCGTCGTGTGCCGTGCTGAGCACAGGGTCTTCGACTGTCCTGTATTCAGGCGGCTGTCTGTCGACGAGCGGCGGTCGCGGGTGTCCATCCTCCATCACTGGTAAGTCTGCCTGCGACCGGATATAGACTGTAACGGCCCGGCCACGAACTCGCGCGTTTGGCGGGCGGCGCGGCAAACGTTTTATCAGTTAATTGCGTGTGCCGCCAGGTAACTACTGTATGGCGAGCGTCTCGGCCGCGCAATGAACACAGAAAACGCTTGCCGCGCCGCCAAACGCGCGACTTCGTGGCCGGGCCGTTACAGTCTCTGAGCTTAGCCGTGGACGGACAGACAGACAGACAGACAGACAGACAGACGGACAGACATGGCGAAACTAAAGGGTTCCTAGTTCCTAGTTGACTACGCAGTCCTGAAAAAAAAAAGAATTTTGAGTAATCGCGTAACAAACATACAGTCAAGTTGAGAACCTCCTCCTTTTTTAGAGTCGGTTGAAAAGCTGTAAAAAAATACTAAAAACCGCTCAAGGCCATAATATATGTATATCGCAGACAGCTTGTAGCGACTGTTTGTGAGTGAGCGGTTCCCTCCCGCGCAGCATAAAAGTCTGATTCGGCGAGGAAGGCTACCTCATGCAGATATGCAAAGAGGCTTGGCGGACTCGGCGATTCAGCAAGGCAAGGTGAATGGCCTAGAGCGATGGTAGAGGGCGTATAGTTGCCATCGGTCAGACACATCATCTGAACTCTCCTTCAGTCGTAGCGGTTTACCATTCCACTGAACCAAGGAGAGGGAGGACGAGTGCGTGCGCCTGCATCTGCGCAAACGTTTGCGCACCTAAATATATCCTGCGCATTTGACCGCTTCCGATTTGGACTCCGATAGACGTAAACGTCCTGTGGCGATGGGATAAGGTAGAGAGGTCTGGCATGATGCAAGCTGGGCTTTGTCCAAGTCCTACACATAAGCGGTTCTGGGGGTGCGAGTACATGCCGTGGTCGCTTTCGCACTGCAAGTTTGGGGCGACAGTACGGATTCGGCAACACTCAGAATGGCAAAGCAGCCCTGTTTAGGGAGGCACTGCTTTCCCCGCTCAGCCGGGGAAGGGGCTAGAATAGGTGCCCTAAAAAATGCTCGTTCCCAATTTTGAGGGTGGTAGTAACCGCGGCTGCCATCACATCATTTAACACGTGGTCGAAGGAAAGTAAAAAATTCATCAACACCCAAGTCTATGATTTTCGGCGCGTGGAACGTGTGGACGCTTATTGATCGCGATGGCAATGCCTACTGTAATCAAACGCGTCAATGTAAAAACAGCAACTGGTTTATTCACTACAATGAGGGTAAGACTTACAATATAAAACTACCAACGACATCTCCCCCATAAAAGAAAATTCAAAAGTACGTTAACAAAATATAAAACCCAACACCAATATTTCTATTAATATTAATGTGTTCTATGCATTGTCTTGCTATCAGCTTGACATGACACAGTAACCATAAGCATTGCGCATATATACGCTTAAGCACACTAACTGTCTAAAACATTACTTATCTAAATTAAAACAATTGTAACTACCAATAAGCACTACAATTCCCTTCTTCCCCTTGAAATATCGTTAAATCATAATTCCTATTAAACATATTTATTGCTTATATATCTATCTTATCTAGTTACATTTCTTAGTTAGACACTAACAAAATATTTGTGAGTGAGCAGGGAGTAGATCTTACTTCATTACGGTAAGGCTCACAGACTGTATTTAAGGTAATACAAGTACCTAAGCATCTATATCTACTTAAAATGTACGTAGCTATAGGTAAGTATTTATATCCTATTGCTTAGGTACTTATAATATTGTATATCAACATAACATACTTACTTAGTAAAGAAAATGTAAATTGTTTTCTACTTAGATGGTACATGTAAACAAAACCAATTTATGAAATGTAAATATAATAATGTAAATAAGAGTTTCTGTATTTTAGAAAGACATTTTTATCAAATTTCGTTTTATTTACATGTAGTTTGTATTTTGAACATTTTGATTCATAAGTTTGGCTCGACTACGGGTCAATATAACAGTCGGCCTACTACTGATTTCAACCTTATTATCTACATTATTAGGTTCAGTCTTACATTCACCGACTTGACCTACATTTGCGCACGCGTCCTTGAAATCGTCATCGGCATCAGCTGACGAGAGCTGGAGCGAGTCCGAGGACGGTGCTGGTACATTAGAACTGTTTTCGCACTTGATTAAGTGGCGCCGATTGCGCCTAAACCTACCACCTAATTTATTTTCTATTATGTATGATCGAGGGGTCTCGGCGTTACCTATAACGGTAGCTCGAGTCCTCGTCTTTCCATCGATACATACGACTTCGTCGCCGGCCTTTAGCGAAGGAAGTGTCTTAGTATGTGCATCGAAATATTCTTTTGTTTTCATTTGATTACGCAACATTGTCAAATGTTCTGATGTGCCGACAGGCCGCGGCGTCAATAACTTGGGGTGCACAGGAAGCTTACATCTAAGCTGATGACTCATCAGAAGCTGTGCAGGAGAGCTCAAACCGTCCCTCGGAGTATTGCGATAGTTAAGCAAGGCTAAATAAAAATCACCGCTTGTATTACTCGCTTTCTTAAGAAGTGATTTTACCGTTTGCACTGCGCGTTCGCTTTTACCGTTAGATTGTGCATAGTGAGGCGATGACGTCACATGATTAAACCCCCATTCTCTAGCAAACATTTTAAATTCCCGGCTACAGTATTGTGTCCCATTGTCACTAATAAGGGTTTCTGGGATGCCATGGCGTGAAAACACTTCTTTCATGTTTTGTATTACTAGATTAGATGCTATATTTGTCAAATTACATACTTCTACATAATTAGAGTAGTAGTCTACGATTATCAAAAAGTATTTACTTTTTAACTCAAATATGTCGGAGCCGACTTTTTGCCATGGCAGCTCAGGAATCTCCACTGGCATTAATGGCTCCTTAGCGGGGGCGTTTAAACTCTCCTGACAGGTACGACAGCGCTTTACGAATGCCTCGATATCCTGCGTGATGCCGGGCCAGAACACGACCTGCCTCGCGCGCCGCTTGCACCGGTCAATACCCATGTGACCTTCGTGGATAGTGTTAAGGATTTCAGCTCTCAATGCTCTCGACACTAACACTAAGTTCCTTTAAAATATAACTTCGTCTACTATAAACAGATCTTCTCTAAACGACCAGTATAGTTTTAACTCACTCACAACCTCAGATTTGTGGTGTGGCCAGCCTTGATTTATGTACTCGCTTAATTTTATATACTTGACGTCCCGTTTGGCTTCATTTTTAATGTGTGAAAGTTTATTATTAGACATTGGCAAATTACCCACAACTAATTTTACCTGATATATATTGTTTTTATGTACATCGTCACTGTATAGATCCGGCAGCGAAGCACGAGACAAGGCATCTGGAATATACATGTATTTTCCTGGTTTATAAGTGACTTGCAAGTCATAATGCTGTAAGCGCAACATCATGCGCTGCAAGCGTGCTGGGACAGACATTAACGGCTTTTTAAAAATACTTTCCAGGGGCTTATGGTCTGATTCTACAACTACTTTTTCCTTGCCGAATATATATTGGTGGAAGCGCTCACACGCAAACACAATCGCCAAAAGTTCCTTCTCAACCTGGGCGTACCGGCGCTGCGCGTCGGTCAGCGTGCGCGACGCGAACTCCACCGGCCGGCCGCCCTGCAGCAGCACGGCACCCAGCGCGTCGCGCGACGCGTCCACCGAGAGCACCGCCGGCGCGTCCACGTCGTATAAAGCTAACACCCCGGCTCCACATACTACATCCTTTAATTCTTCAAAAGCCTTTTGCTCACTTTGCTCCCATCTCCAATCATTATCTTTTTTTAATAAATTTGTCAAAGGTGCCGCTCGTTGTGAATGGTTTGGAATGAATTTGGATAAATAATTAACCGCCCCTAGAAATCTTTCCAAACTTTTCCTGTCGCATGGTATCGGCATCTCTTTTATTGCCCTAACTTTATTATCGTCGGGCCGCATACCATTCGCGTCGAATATATGACCTAAATAAGTTACGGATTCTACACCAATTTTGCATTTTTCTTTATTAAATTTAAGGTTAATTTCTCTAGCTCTTTTCAGAAACGCGTTTAGCCTATCATCATGCTCTCGCCTAGTTTTTCCCCATACAATTATGTCGTCAATAAAGTTGTCTACCCCCTCTAAGTCTTCCAAGAGTTGCCTCATTTTACCATGAAATACCTCGCTGGCACAGTTAATACCAAATGGCAAACGAAGAAATTGCCACCTACCGAACGGCGTGGCAAACGTACACAAATCGGCGCTCTCGTCGTCCAGCTGCACGACCCAGAAGCCCGAGTTGGCGTCCAGCACCGAGAAGCAGGTGGCGCCGCGCAGGCGCGTGGCCAGCTCGGGCAGCGAGGGCAGCTGGTAGTGCGCGCGCCGCACCGCTACGTTCAGTTCGCGGGGATCTAGACATATGCGGATACCGCCGTTCTTTTTACCGACCAAAACCAAAGGGTGAACCCATTGAGTAGGGTGCGCAACTCTCCTTATCACCCCCATCTCTTCCATCTTTTTGAGCTCATCATATAGTCGATCTCTTAAACCTAATGGAATTTTCCTAGTGGCGCTAATGACAGGCGGTACCGATTTATCTACTACTATATGATATTTGCCAGGCAGACAACCTAAGCCCCTGAAAAGGTCGGAGAAATCGTCTAATTTTATGGTATTAATTCTTTTTATTAACCCCATGTTCTCACATGTTTCTCGTCCCAACACGCTTTGACATTTCATATTAGCAATCGCAAAAGGCAAGTTATAGCATTTATCTTTATACCACCACACCAAATTACAAACCCCTTTCACAGAAATATCATTACCAGTGTATGATTCAAAATTTAGTTTTGATGTTTTTAATATATTTGTATCGAAACCTAGTGACATAAATCTGTCAAAAGAAATCACATTATAATCCGCCCCCGAGTCGAGTTTAAATTGTTCAGACCCATGTTTACAAAACAGAGTCTCCATCCAGCGCCCTCTATTACTGGAACACGAAACCATATCCATATAAAATGGTTCGAGATCATCAGAATCGCTATTTGAAGACCCGTTTTTTTCTATTTCATACACTCGTTTTACTTCATTATCATTATTAACAAACCGCGATCTACACATTCGAGCGAAATGTCCTCGATTACCACAAGAAAAACACGTTACGTACTGTGCTGAGCATTCTCGGTTAGCGCAGCGCGTGCCGCCGCAGCCGGCGCATTGGCGCTGCGCCGGCGCCGCGCGCCCGCCGCCGCGCCCGCGCCCGCGCGGCGCGCTATCCGCGCCGCCGCCGCCGCCGCCGCCGCCGCCGCGCCGAGCCACCCGCAAGCCGCCGCGCGCTCGTCGCTCGACGGCATGTGACGGCACTACACGCACCCTCACCCGCAGTATTCAATTGTTTGCCACCTTCCTTGGAAGCTTCTTCGGCTTGACACAATTTGATGGCTTTGTCTAAATTCAAGTCGTCACATCGCAAAAGCCTGTCTCTCACGATGACGTTCCGAACGCCACAGACGATTCGATCTTTGAGCAGATCATCACCCAAATTACCAAAATTGCAATTCTTACTTAACAGCCTCAGCGCTGTTACATAAGCCTGAATGGATTCACCTTCCTCCTGGTTGCGTGTAAAGAATTTGTACCTCAGTAACGTCGTATTTACTTTGGCGCCGAAATATTCGTCGAACTTTTTAATGATAACATTAACATCGTCTTTTTCTGACTCCGCGTCAAATGTAAATGTCTGAAATACATCAAAACCTTCTGGACCAATCAGATTGACGAGGAGGCTGGCTTGTACTCCGGCGGACTCGCTGCTCACACCGGAGGCCTTCACGAACAGTTGGAATTGCTGCTTCCATCGTTTCCACGCATCGGCCCGTGTAACGGGACCGCCCTCCATGTTTAATTCCGGTGGTGGTCTGGCGTGCTCCATTATTTAAATACACCAATAACACCGTCGTGCACCACGAAATTTAATTGATTGTATTTCTCTGGTACTTAGGCACTGCACTTCAGTTTGTTTCTAATCGTCACACCAATACGATTGAATAAAAACTTAACACCGCTGCCACCATGTAATGAAACGCGTCAATGTAAAAACAGCAACTGGTTTATTCACTACAATGAGGGTAAGACTTACAATATAAAACTACCTACGACAAAAAAATAGCCGGAAAACACGAGTAAAAGCGGTTTTCTGAAATGAATCATAGCTAGATCAGTTTTTGATCCCCGAAAACCCCACATACCAAATTTCATCGAAATCGTTGAAGCCGTTTCCGAGGTCCTGATTATATATATATATATATATATATATATATATATATATATATATATATATATATATATATATATATATATATATATATACATACATATATACAAGAATTGCTCGTTTAAAGGTATTAGTTAGAGAATCAATTAAACTGACTTCCGGATTAATTATATGTCTATTATAAAAATTCGCAAAAACAGCCGACCAACCAGCTGCTTTTCTTATGACATCGACTCTTATACCCGCTCTCGACGCAGCAGAAGTCGAGGCGTGCCTCGTGCTGTGTGCGGTAAAAGTAGAAGTGTCGATGCCACTCTCACTTAGGGTCTGTTTAATCCAGCGCCCAATCCTGTGAGGCGACGCTGGCCGGTGAGGTTTTTTGTACGTGAGTATAAGCCGATCCTCACCAGTTGACCGTAAGGGAGATGTTACCATTATATACTTTTGAAGCGTAGATGCTGGGCAAATATGAGGCCGAGGACGGGAAAAAGGCAAATTTAAGGAAGGCTGAATTTTTCCAATTGACGTTAATGAAATTTGTTATTTTTACAATAATGCGATCATCAAAAATTTGATATTTGAAATTTTTATAAGAGAAATAGTCTGCGTCCTCTGCCCAGTAACGAGTGCAAGAAACATAACAATTTTTTTTTATGCTAGGATCACTAGGATCCCATGTGAAATCATATTGAGTAAATGTTGGTTTTAACCTAAAGATCCCTTTGAAGAACCGTTTTAATCGTGAATCATCGCTTATGTTATTAGTTGATATTAATTAAAGAGAAGTAATTAAATGTTCAGCAATTATAAAATTTAGTGAGCCACAAAAAAAACACAGCATTTAAATAATTTGATTACAATACAAAGATTTTGTTTGCAATAAAAAAAAAATCAGGCAACAATCCCTGTTACGCAAATAATTTTGATAAAGGTCAAAAATTAAATCATAAATAGGCAGCTTACAGTAACATGAGTTTGCATAATAAACATTCAGTCCGCAAAATAACTACTTGATCAGCAAGATTCCATGATTGATCAGCAGAAACAACATGTCTATAAGCAGTGTATTTGATTGGTATGCATATTTAAAACATGGTGAGGTGAGCAAAATAACTAATTGGATTGCGCCTCGCTGGCAGCGAGCGAGCGAAGCGAGCGAGCAAGACTTTTTAGGGCAGAAGCAACTCGGATAGGTTAGGTTCAGAAGGCTAAGGCGGGAGCGAAGCGTAGCGTAGCTCCCGCCTTAGCCTTCGGTGTTAGGTATTTTTTTTTTGTAACAGGACAGAAAATGATTATTTACATTTAAAGTAATTTTGCTACTTTCATATGCAGCACAAATTTTTTTTTTTTTTGCTTATCCTCTGAGTGCTTACCAAAATTTTTATTAAACAGGAGCATCTCATTGCCGCTTTATATAATTAATATGCTGTACAAAAATAATTACAGCCATCCAGAATGACATAAATTGCTGATTGATTTTGAAATGTTTGCTGGCCATGAGTTGCTGATCAATTAGCTATTTCTGCTCACAGATTATATTTTTCTGCTCACAAAAGTACCAATACTATGCTAACTAGTTAAATAACACCCTTAATTAAATTGTAGAACGATGATTGGTGAAAGTAACATATGACGAACCTTTTCGATTGCAATCAGTAAGGAATTCTAATAGGAATGATATACCTGGGCGACCGAGCTCCGCTCGGGCTGAAACTCTGTACCAAGCGCACATACAGGTATTTGCACGATCTACGCGGCCATAAGTCCCCATATCAAAATAATAATAAAATTCATAAAATCGAGTTCCTCAAACAAAGCACGAACCCGGGAACAATACTCCTACCCTTTCTACCTGCTAGCGCATACCCCACGCCCGTAACGTCAGTCGGAATTTAACCGTTTCAGATAGTGTATTTTTGTTCTCGGCGCGCTTTTCTAAACGTTCAACTTCGGAAGTGATATTTATCGTTATCAAGTTATTCTTACAAATTGAAAGTGATGGATTCTGAAGGACAAGGTAAGAAACTTATAAACTACGTTAATAAAGTCATGGTACCCTAAAAAAAAAGCACTTTTTTAGGTAATTTAAAAAGACTCATTTTCGTACCGTGTTTTTCTTCAATATTTTTACTTTACTAGTGTTTTTGTTTATGTATCGGGGTAGATCGGGATATGGTTACTATTATAGATTATTATTTGATCCTTCTTATAACTTCTACTAAAAACGCCTCCGGAAACATCCGGATAAATACAGTTTTGGGAGATTAAAGATATTTAGCGAAATTACGTATAAAACTCGAAATGTTTGTCTGCGATTTTAACATGGTGTATGTTTGTTTTAGGTTCAGAGGGTACATCAGGAGTAAGGATTGTGACTCGACAAAACTTGTTTGACCGCATGAAGAAGGAAAATTTGCCTAATTTAGATGCCAAACTTAACTATCTAAGATATCAACTTTTGTCATGTGAAGGTTACAATGAAGACCAAATTATTAATTTGAAGCGTGGTTTTGCCCATTTCAAATCAGAAATCAAACAAAGGTGGGCCAAAGCTCACTATAAAGAAGATAATTTTATTAAATACAACTAGTCTTGGCTGGAAGGTACTTTTGGAATACCTGTTGTTGAGACATCACAAAAACGACCAGGCCGTCCATCCAAGTCGTTCGAAGACTCAAGTGAGAGGAGCAAACGGCGCGTAAGACTGAAGAACTTCGTTTTAATTTTGAAAAGGAGATCATAATACAGCACAAGATCTACAAGTAGGTGCTACATATGTGGAGCAACATCCAAAGATTTTAATAACTTGGACTATGCCAGAGGAGTGAATTTTGAAGCCCTTGAATTCGGCATATCGGTCTTACATCCATTCTACATTTAGCTCACAAACTCCAAGTAAAAAAGTACAGGGTACGAAAAACGAAAGAGGAGAAAGACCAAGAAGAACAAACGAAAAAAGAGATTCAAAGAAGTTTTTGCACTGAAACAGGTCTAATAAATAATAGACATGCCTAAATCCAATTTTGGGAGTACACATGACGGGAATACCAGCAGAAAGTTCTTTGAGGACCCCAGATTAGCTGCAGAAATAACTGGCATCAGTTATGAGCTAATTTAAAGACTAAAAGTCATTTTAGAAGCTATTTCAAGCGAGTTCAAAATTGATCCTTTAAAATATGAAAGATATGCTTTAGAAACTGCTCGTGTTTATAAGAACCTTTATGATTGGCATCCTATGACACCAACAATGCACAAGCTTTTAATCCATGGCGCAGTCATCATCGAGAACGCATTATTGCCAATCGGACAGCTTTCCGAGGAAGCAGCTAAGGCTCGCAACAAACATTTTAGATGTTATCGCCAAGATGTTGCGAGGAAAGTTTCCAGGGAAAGTTGTAATTAGGATATTTTTAATCGCCTTCTGCTTAGTTCAGATCCTGTGCTAAGTAGCATGCAAACTGTAAAAAAAAGGAAACAAAAAACCTTTTCACCTGAAACTTTGGCCATGTTTGTATCTGCAGAACCCAATATATCAGTAAATTCATCAGAGAGCGACGAAGAAAGCCAAGAAACTTAGCATTATTACGTTTTTCTCCCTTTGTACCGACCTAAATATTTGTATTTTTGCTTTTTTATAAAAAATATTGTATTTTTTTATTAAAAAAAAATTTATTTCTGTAAAAAAACTTTTTTTTATTTATTTACATTGTTTTGACACCAATTAAGCTTAAAAATAATTTTGGCCGCGTAGATCGTGCAAATACCTGTATGTGAAGCGTTTTCCCAGAGATAAGACCAAGCTAGATAAATTTTTCACACATACCAAATTTCATCGAAATCGTTGGAGCCGTTTCTGAATACAAAAATTGCTTGTTTAAAGGTATTAGATATTGAAATAATAAAAATCAATATTATTTCGGTGACAAAATTCCCACCATAATTTCAGGCTTGACGAATATTGGGTTCTTGTGTTTTCTGATATAGACGAAATCATTACTTCTAACGCAGTTTCCGGTACTCGTTGCCTACGAAATCCTTCCCGGATAACACACACGCCACCAGATAAAGATGACGGTATAGCGGATGTGTTAACAAGAGGTCTGGGGGACCAGATTACTTTTTTTTTTTGTAGTTAATTTAATTTTTTCGTAGTTAATTTCTAGGCAATCTACCGCGGAGTTCCCTAAACACAGGATATCGTCCAAATATTTAACAGAGCCCTGAGATCGTAAATGTGCGGCAACAGGTTGCAAAACATAAACCGGTGCCGAACATAAACCAAAGGGAAGTGCCACAATTTCATGTAGATTTTTCTCCAAATAAAAACGTAAAAACTTTGTATGACTTTCATGTAAGTATAGGCAATAGAAAGTACGCCTCCTTAAGGTCTTTGTTAACCATGTGACAGCCTTAGGACGTAACATAAGTTTAGTAGCCGTCCTTATGTCCTCCATTTTAAAATGTTCCGCGTGATCGTATTTATTTAGCTTTTTTAAATTTAAAATAAAGCGTTTACTACCATCACTTTCCGAAATTAAGAAAATGTCTGAAATAAATTGACCTATTGCCGGTTTACATCGCCTTATAGCCTCTATTTCCAATAAATGATTTATCTCATTTTATACCTCGTGAGATTCGTTCAAAGAAAAAAGAACGATGCGGATAATGTTTTGGGTGTTGATTAGGTTTCGCAAGAAAATTAATCATATAATCTGACACCGCTTTTAGTATAAAGTCGTCATTCGTAATAGATCGCCATTCCTTAAAGAAATACTTTAAGCGACCGGGATGTACCTGAGGCTGCGCGGCTACGCCTGCCGGCTGGTCGAGGCGGGTGGCGGGCTGGCGGGTTGCGCTCGAGGAGGCGGACGGCGAGCAGGCGGCGGTGGAGGAGCAGGCTGGCGGCGAGCAGGCGGCGGCGGCGGCGCTGCTCGACGGCGGCTCGGGTACGGGTACGGGAACGTCGTAGTTCCGGCTCTCGGTCCACCGCCTCGGTGACGATGCGTCACTCCTCCGCGCTGCTGTCGCGCTCCACCGGACGATGGACCCCTTCAGTTTAAATTTAAATCAGACGGAGTAGGTTGGATTAACTGGCCAGTCTTCTTAATGCCACGGGAATCTTTTACCAAATCGCCCAGCTCTTCAAAGAGAAAGGCATCTCTTTTTCTGTCTTTAAATGGTTCTGTCAGGGCTTTATCTACCAATGGCATAATAATAGAGCGACGGGTGTCCGTTTCGGCATAGTGGGAATCTGCTAACATTAGGCCAGCATCACTAAGTGTCCGAATAATCTTAGGAATATCCACATTCTTTTTCAAAAAACTAGTCAACACATTGCCTAAGGCTGAAAGCGCTTTGCCAAGCTGGTCCTGTTTAGCGAGTAGCCTTTTATCCCTCAGCTTGCATGTTTCGGCCAACATGGCCCCAATTTCCGGGTTTAGAGATGGGGTTTTAGCCAAAGGGACGTTTTTTAGACATGGGTACTTTTTGAGAAAATCTTCTTTTGCCTCTTTTTTTAGCCCTTCTAACAAAACTTTTTGCCATCTTGCTGCAATATCAGTCTGCAAATTATCACCGAATTCATTGGGTTCACTTTCCATTTTACCTAATTCTCGTAACAAATCTGGGTCAAAATCGTCGATCGCAGGTGACGCGGTGTCTTCCTTTGTAACATTGCATGCATTGGAATTTGGACTTGTGCATGCAGTTGTATAGTTCAACAAACTAGCATCATCGAATACGATGTCATAGCCAGGTATTCCACATAATATCCAATTGTATCATTATGTGGTATAAATTCAGTATCAGTATCAGCAGTGGGTGCTGTGACCTCACTATCGTTGGGAAACGAGGGCTTAGCAAATATACCTTCATCGCATTCTATGTTCCGAAACCCGAATAGGAATAAACGGATAATATTAGTAATGATAAAAAATATGAGGGTACTTTTAAAAAAAAAAGATTGTGGCAAATGGCCGCTAATTATTCAGAATGAAATGAATTTATAGTATCACCCAATGAATGCAAAGGGTTCGAACAAATTGGCGCTTTAAAGTATCACCCAATGAATGCAAAGGGTTCGAACAAATTGGCGCTTTAAAATAACACCCAATGAATGCAAAGGGCTCGAACAAATTGGCGCTTTAAAATATCACCCGATGAATGCATGGGGTGTAGAAATAAATATTATCCGAAGAATACAACGGATAACAACACCACAACAAAAAACTTGAGCACTTTGTGGAAATAAAAAAGGTAATCACCTTCAATTTGCACATCATTTTGAATCGGCGGTATTAGCCTGCCGTTCAGCTCGATTTTTTGCTCGTAGAAATTTAATTTTCGTAACACCATCTTTCTTCACTGGACTTCGTATGCAGACATAACGATTTTTTTTTTTTTAATATACATATATTTAATAATAATAAATAAATCGTTTATTGGGTAAAACAAAATTTTTTTTACAATGGTATGATGGTGTTTGAGACCACCTAGTAGGTATTAACATACCTGTATCAGGAGGCCTCGAAAATTTAATAATAATATATTGAAAATATTTGTTATTATTATTTTATTCACTTCACTGCACTTGTGCGAACGCCGCGCGCGCACAGACAAGAATGAAGATGGCGGCTGGATTGATAGGACTGGTTAGGGTAGGATAGTAGAAGGGGAAAAATATATCTTTTTTCTCTTTCTCTACTCTGAAACTTGTGCGATATGGTTTGCGTGTAGCGGGGGCTACTACATGGTAAAGGATTAAATCTCGGAGGACGAAGACAGGATAATTTTTAACATATTAGATCGGAGACATTTAGGTATTACAATTCGTGTCCCTTTCCAAATTAGCCCGTACGAAAGTGTTAATTCGTCGCGAACATCCCAGTAGCACCGTATAGAAACGTCTACGTCGTTTTTATTCTCTGGCCAGCCCTTTTTAATCATCTTAGTTAGTAGTTGCATCTCGGTATCGTCACGAGTACACTTTTGTATTGATAAAAAATGTGTATCTGTAAGTGGGTTGCACGCTGTTAACGCACACACCTGCGCCTGCGCCTCCAGCTGATCGCACGGCTCTGCGGCGGCACCGCGCTGACTCATGTCGCACGCCCGGGATATTGTGTCCGCTATGTATAGGTATTTACCTGGCTTGTAAACAAGTTTAAAGGTATACGGTTGCAATCTCATTAACATTCGTTGTAGCCTGGGAGGTGCGTTTACAATAGGTTTATTAATTATACTGATTAGAGGCTTATGATCAGTTTCTATTGTAATGTCACTGCGTCCATATATGTAAGCGTAAAATTTTTCACAGGCAAATACGCACGCGTACAATTCTTTTTCTATTTGCGCGTACGCTTGTTCCGTTTTAGTTAACGATTTTGACGCATACCACACTGGTAAGTTATTCTGTAAAAGACAAGCGCCCAAACCATTTTTACAGGAATCGACAGACAATGTTATTGGTTTATCTAATGAATAGAATTGAAAAATAGGCGGATTTATTAAGCACTGTTTCAAAGTTACAAAAGATTTCTCATGTTGCTCATTCCAGTGCCACTCGACATCCTTTTTTAATAAATCACGCAGCAAATGAGTTTTTTCAGATAAGTTGGGGACAAAATTACCTACGTAAGTGACTAAACCGAGAAATCTCTCCAGGTCCTTAGCACTGGTAGGTCGGGGCATGTTCCGTATAGCTGACGTGTTGTGTGTCATCTGGTGACACACCCTGATCACTAATTTTGTGACCTAGGTATTTAGTTTCTTTTAAACCCCTATTTTACATTTTTCTCTGTTTAGCTTTATATTTATTTTTCTACATCTCTCAAGAACTTTGCGCAATCGTTCATCGTGCTCATCTTTAGTTTTTCCGAAGATGAGCAAATCATCAATGAATTGACAAACACCTTCCAGGTCATCAAAGTGTTCCAGAAGTTTTTTATGAAATACTTCACTTGCCGAAGAAATTCCGTAGGGTAGCCGAAGAAATTTATACCTACTGAAAACCGTGTTGAAAGTACACAAATCTGTAGAATCTGAGCTAAGCTTAACCTGCCAAAACCCCTGTTTAGCATCTAAGGTGCTGAACCATTTTGAACCTAGAAGTCTAGATGTTATCTCGTCAAGGGTTGGCAACTTGAAATGTTCGCGCCTTATAACTTTATTGAGGTCTTGCGGATCTAAGCAAATTCTAAAGTCTCCATTAGGTTTTTTAGCAAGCGTCATACTGTTCACCCAATCAGTAGGACCTTCCACTTTAGCAATGATTTGCTGTTTTTCCATTTCTAACAATTTGTTTTTAACACTATCCCGAAGAGCAATAGGTAACTTTCTTGGCGGATGTATGACTGGAAGTGCGTTATCCTTCAACCGTATCCTGTACTCGCCAGGAAGACAACCGATACCTTGAAAAACGTCATTATAGCTTTCAAGTATGTTATTATTTTTGTTGTCCGTCACCGTCATAATACGTTTTACTAAATTTAGCTCCTGACAAGCACTACGACCTAATATTGGTGGAGAGGTAACGTTAGCAATAATAAATTTCAATACGTACTCGCTGTTTTTATATTTTAATTTCAGGTAGCATTTACCAACGGTTTTGATGACGTCGCCCGAATAACCATATAATTTTATTGATGTTTGGGTTAATTCTTGTTCTAAAATTTTTAATTTTTGCAAATAGGCTAAGGGCAAAACATTAACGGGTGAATTTTCGAAGCGACTTTTTTGGACGTCCCAAGTCAATTAAAAAAAAACCACACAAAAAATGATTACCACACAATTTTATATACATTGTACACAATACAATACAATGAGTTTTAACATTACAAACATTGTTGACTTCAATTAAGACTGCATAAAAAATATCCAAAATCTTAGAAACACTAACTGCAGTAAGTCTGTGAGGCCTGTCCCACACGCGGTTTTGTTGAATCAATTGAGCATAACTTTGTGTCTAGGAGCCATTTTTCGACTAAATATATATCAAAATAAAGCTAATTACATAACGCATTCGATTATAACTTTTTATACTAAATACAATGTTATTTAAAAATAGGTTGGCCATTTTGTGTTTGTCCCACCTCTAGCTACCAATATTACCTTGCGCAAATACCTGCTAATATCTCATTGGTGAAGGATCATATCGCCATGTTCACATTTTTGTGGAAGAGTATGTTAGTTGTGCTCCAGTTGTCACGTGGAGTGGACGTCCTACTACTGAGTTTTGTGTGCCTACCAAGGTGATTCTTTCGCGCGATGTATTTTGGTTCGCTTAAAAGTAATTTCCGTGGATTCCTGTTGTGCGATATATAGTGGTTTTAATTAAATGGTTATATTTTTATTTACTAGTTTACTTACTCCTTATTTCACAGTAAAGAGCTTATATTAACCATGTATATAGTTTAGCAGTAATCGCAAAAATACCTAATTGTCGTAATCTTCGGTGGCGTAATTTCGCTGGCATTTTTGTCCAGCGAAATTACAGATATGGCAGCGAAATTACTAACTATATTCACTACATAGCTAAAATACCATAAACATGACTTATCTCGCAAAACACACGAGTACACCTCGACGTTGCGACCACATTACAGTGGCCGTGGTCACGAGTAGACCTCTAGTCTATCTACTCGTGACCACAGCCACTTTAATGTAGTCGGAACGTCGAGGTAAATATTATTCGTGTGTTTTGCGTGATAAGTCTTTTTTATGGTATTTTAGCTATGAGTGAAAATCACGAAAGTTTAAAACAGTATATATTCACTACGATTGACTCTGACGGTAGTTTCATGTTAAAAAATAGGTACTAATAACTAGAATGTTACCCGCTGCGTCGTTTGCATAATGTACCTATACTTATATAGTTACAGATAGACATCTTCATTACCTATTAGCACAAAATCATGCTATTAATGAGCGATTGCTACCTGAAATGACCATACCTAATTTAAGAACATGCTTAAAACGAACATGCGTTTCTCAAGCCAATGTTTCTCAGCTAAATAGCATGCTCGTCTTAAGGATGATTTATACTAGCATATTATGTCTATCTGTATCTTAAGCATTTTAAGGAAGCAATGAAACCTGCAAGCATACTAGCAATTAAGCAAACAATCAGCATGCAAGCAAGCATACTAGCAACGATGTTGATTATGATATTTTATATTAATCATGACACATTCGACATGAGTCTTTAGAATTTTCTACTAGTTTATTTTTATTTGTGAAGGCAAATACATACTTTTATATAATATTTGTTACGTTTTGACAACGTACCTATTGTTCCTAAGAAAAACTTAAACAAATAGTTTAAAACTTTAATTTATTGTTTTATTAATCTAACTATACACGAATATGTACACCTACATGAATTTAATTAAAGTTACATACATAAATCATAGTAATGGTTTATAATTTTGAACTTATTTCCTATGAAATTAATAAAGACGTAATTTCGCTGTCACTATCGTAATTTCGGTGGTGCTTTTTTTTTCAATGTTGAATAACTACTAAATTATTGACTTTAAATTGGGGCCTTTTGTAGCATTGAAATCCTAATCCAAAGGAGTATCTCAACGAGTGATCAGTTTCACCAAAAGTAAAAAAAAAATTTGCCCAGCGAAATTACGTAAAAAAAAATATTTCAAAAATTCACCCTAACATCTGCGCCGGTATCAATTTTAAAATTTACGGGATAGTTGTTTATTATTATTTTAGCAATCCAATCGTTACTAGTAAAAGCACGACATACCTGATCGCTGGAACCTTCCTGTACTGCGTACACCGGGCACATTTTCGCGTAGTGATTGTAACGGTTACAGTTGCTACATTGAACACCGTACGCAGGGCATTTATAATAATCATGGCTTGCGCCACACTTTGAACATCCTTGATAAGACCGCGGGCGGTACGGCGGCACATTGCCGAGACCGGATCTCCCAGCAGCATTTTCTGGTTGGATGGATACCGCGGGAACGTTGCCGTGGCCGCGACCTCGTCCTCGACCGCGACCGCGCCTGCGACGACCGCGCGGCTCCCACTCGCGTGGGGCGGCGGCGGCGGCGGCGGTGGCAGGGGGCGCCGGCTTCCCGTAGCGCGCTCCGCAGCGGCAGTTACCACTTCGTACCCAGTGCAAATATTCATTTTCTCTATGTTGGCATTCCAATCCTGTTGTATGTTCCTTATTTAACTCATGAACGTGATGCGTCTCCACTTCACTTTTAATTCCCACTGCTTGGGCTTGTGACATCTCGGCAAGGCGACATATATCCAATGCAGAACTAAGTGTTAAATTTCTCTCCCGTAGTAAGCGTTCACGAAGTGCACTGTCATATTGGTGATTTGACGATGACGGTGACGAACATACAGGATCCAGATCGTTAGGCATTTTCTTGACTTGACTTTTTCTGACGGACGAGACGAAATTATGACTTGCCTTCAAAGTCACGCACTTCTGACACCATGTTGTATCTTTATGTCAAATAAAAGACTTGTTTTGGCACTGTTCTTATATTATTTTCATATTAAAATACAGAGACTCACAATGGCTGCCTTAGGTGGTAAAACCAAAGAGAAGGAACGCAACGCCAGATGGCGTGACTGAGACAGACTATATAAAACTAGTGATGTCTTACTAAGCTAGTGATGTAACAATCGCTAAATCGAAAAGTGACGTTCCCACGCCCCCAATAGTTTTAAAATACCTATCCAAAGATATCCCACACTATGAGATAGACAAAAAAATAAATGAATTCCCACTTTACATGTAGGGGAACCAGATTTTTGTTTACAAGATGTGCGCTTGTCACTGCATAAGGTGATGATTTAGCAGATTGAAATGTATGATGTATAGGAAAGATTCGTGTCTAATCTCTAGACCAGTGGTGGTGTAGGGGTATGGCACGCGGCACGGAATGCTGAGGACCTGGGTTCGATTCCCAGCATTGGTCTTTTTTCTGGGGTTTTTTCTGTGCATCTATATTTCAGTTTGTATTTAGTACGAAATATAATATTCATGGCAAAATTATAACTTTCTAGTGTAATGTTGCCTCTTCTCGTACTCTCTTCAGAATGCCCCGTTCACAAGAGTAAAGCCCTCATCCTCTGTTATCCCCACTCCATCTCTATAGTTTCTTAGTGTTGCCAGTATTATTACTTTATTTACCCAAATGTTTAATGAAGAATCATGACATTCGGCCATCCGACATCGTGCAGAATCCGACGCACGATCTTCACTATGAGTGTCGGGCTGAAGCTGTTAGCTAAATTGGTTGCTCGAGGTCGAAAGAAACCACAGTAGACAAACAAATAATATATGACGGTTACTCATTTAATTATACTTCGTATCCCTTAGAAGACGATTACATTATTTACAAGCAGCAGTACGTAGTATGGTGCCGTCCTTATCACACCTTTAGAGACCTTAAATCAGATCAAAACTTTCTGTCTCACTCGCTCATTGTCACTCCAGTGTGCACTGTCGTGCCTGCGCCGGCGGTAGGTCTTCATTACGTTTTTTAGTGTCGTCCGAGTCACAAATATTAACGGTCATCGGTGACTTCTGCACACTATGGGTGGAAAAAGGAGATACCGCGATCGAGACGACGACGGATATTATGAAGGGATTATGCGAAAAATACGGAGACTAGAAAAAGAAGTAAAAAAGAAACGAACAATTTCTAGTTCCGGTTCCGACGATGATGAAATGGATTACCAATTATACGGTAAGCCTTACAGCTAATTGCTTATATTTTACACCTAACGGCTGTCGCCTAGAATTGCCAGTTTTTTTTACACTACCCCTATTTGGCACTCCCACGTAAAACGTGCTGAATACTTACATACATAGCTAAATGCAATGTATTCTATGTGCATATAAACGGTGTTCTTGTACTTCGGTGGCAAGATAGCATATTTTATATATAGCTATATTTAACATCTCCGCGTCAATCGCGTTGAGAGCCGCGCCGCCGCGCAAACTACCTCCACGTATACCGTGTTGAGCGTGCGCATGCCTACCCTCGAATACTTATATGTTGTTTAACTCGACGTAAATCGTATTTGAGTATAAAATAACGTATGTTTTAAGGGTCAAAAGTGCAATAAGATCTCCGCGTAAATCGTGTCGAGTGCCCCGCTGCCGCGTAACTACCTCCACGTATATCGTGTTGAGCGTACGCGCCTACCCACGAATACTTATTTAATTTCACTCAACGTAAATCGGTTTGAGTATAAATATAACGTATGTTTTAAGTCTCACGTAAATCGTAGACGAGTAATTTTACATAATGACACTTGGCTTACTGACTAATAGTTACGACGACATCTCGATGGACGTCTTCAATAACGAGATCGGAATCCAAGACGGTCCGTCAACTGACGCGTCGAGCGCTCCGGGGCCGGCCGTGCCGCCCGCGCCGCCCGCGCCGCTCGCGCCCGCCGCACTGCCCGCGGACGCCGCTGCGCAGAACAACGACGAGCCGTTGCTTGACGATACACAGCAACCAGAGCAAGACAGCTTAGACCAGGATATTCTAGACATTTTAGGTGACGACCCCTCTACAGGAAATCCCTATGGCGAAAATTTGCACAAAGATATCGCTTCCAGGTGGCAAAATATCTTGGCTAACGGCCTTAATAAAGATAATAGAATCACAATGCAAAAGCTTTATCTACCGGCAGAAAACTGTTCTTACATGAGAGCGCCTAAATTAAATGCAGAAATCAAAGCTGCCCTCACAGAAGTAAATAATAAAAAAGACATTTACAACCAGTCAAGGCAGAACCAGCTTACGAGCTGTTTGGCTGCTATTGGAAAAGTTTTGAATATTGCTTTGGCGAGAAATAGTAATATAACTCAAGACATCATAAAACCCCTGAGCGACGCGGGGCGCCTCTTATGTGACTACCAGCACAAAGAATCCTTGTCCCGTCGATACGCCGCTATGAATTCTCTCAGTAAGGAAACTAAGGACGTCCTCAAGAACACCAAAATAGACGAATTCCTCTTTGGTTCAGATCTGGCCGAAAAATTAAAAACATCCAAGGCAATTTCTAAATCTGGGTTGGAGATGAGGACACCCGTCGCTGGACCATCGGGTGTACGGAGGCTCACCAGCACAGTATCACAAGTCGCTGCTGCTCACCGTGCACCGGCTTTAAACGCAAGGGGGGCTCCGCGAGCGCCGGCCGCCGAGCCGCGAGCGAACCCCGCCCCGCGCCGGCCGCCCGCGCCGCGCCTCCAAGGGCCGCGCGCCCGGCCCGCGCCGCCGCGCCAGCACCAGCGCTCCCGGAGACAGTGACTTCAGACCCGCAGGTACATGTACCCGTCGCTGGTCGACTACAATACTTTTACGATCAGTGGCAGAGTGTCACTGACGATAGTACGATCCTCTCGTGGGTTGCTGGATACAAGATTCCCTTTAAAATGGAACCTGTCCAATCATCAGCTCCCATAGAGATATGTCGCTCTGAAACTGATAGTGATATCATAGATACATGTATAACAGATATGCTAGATTCTGAATTTATTTCATATTGTGATCCTTGTGAAGGTCAATATTTATCCCCTATTTTTACAGTTCCAAAGCCGAATGGGAAACATAGATTTATTTTAAATCTAAAAAGTTTAAATAAGTATGTTCAAGTAGATCATTTTAAAATGGAGGATTACCGCACGGCTTTGAAACTGCTGAATCACAATGATTATATGGCCACGCTCGACATAAAGGACGCCTATTTCTTAATATCAATCGATATACATGATCGAAAGAAATTGCGTTTCCAATGGAAATCACAACTCTATGAGTTCAATGTACTTCCATTCGGCCTATGTACGCCGCCCTATGTATTCACTAAAT
The DNA here is from genome assembly GCA_947859365.1 of Archips crataeganus. Classification (NCBI taxonomy): domain Eukaryota; kingdom Metazoa; phylum Arthropoda; class Insecta; order Lepidoptera; family Tortricidae; genus Archips; species Archips crataeganus. Next base: position 23,970,215 of record OX402046.1, read on the forward strand.
TATTAAAACCTATTTTGCTTCACTTACGAATGTCTGGCCACATCTCAGTAAATTATCTAGATGATTTTTTTTGTGTCGGTTCTGATTACCAAGAATGCGCAAATAATGTCTCAATAACGCTGAAAACACTAGAATATCTAGGATTTATAATTAATTATGAAAAAAGTCAATTGACCCCCAATACATGTTGCAAATTTTTAGGATTTGTGTATAATACAATTAATATGACTATTTCATTACCACAAGAAAAGAAAACCCGTATAAAAGAATCAGCCGAATTATTTTTGCATATTAAAAAATGCACTATTAGGAAACTTGCAGAGTTCATTGGTCTCCTGACGTCAGCCTGCCCCGCCGTGCGATACGGCTGGGTCTATACTAAATTATTTGAGAGAGAAAAGTTTTTGGCATTAAATTACTCTGAAAATTACAATAAGGTAATGCATATAAGCTCGAATTTGCGAAATGATTTTATGTGGTGGGTTGGTAATATTGATAACAGTTTCTCCCCCATTAAAAATGATACTTACGAGTTAGAGATCTACAGTGATAGCTCTAGCTTCGGTTGGGGAGCGGCTTGCAACAATAACACAGCTAGTGGCAATTGGAACTCATCAGAGCTGTACAGACATATAAACTATCTCGAGCTTAAAGCTGCTTTTTATGGACTAAAAATTTTCGCCGCTCACCTATCGAACTGTAGTATATTATTGCGAATAGACAACACCACTGCCATAGCCTACATTAACAAAATGGGCGGTGTACAATTTACTCATTTAAATGAATTGGCACGTGACATATGGCAGTGGTGTGAGGCCAGAAATATATGTATTTTCGCGTCATACATTCGATCAGCGGATAATGTCGTCGCCGACCGCGCTTCACGTCAACTGTCAATAGACACGGAGTGGGCTATAGCGGAATATGCGTATAAAAGTATTATAGATACTTTTGGGGACCGGTGTGAAGTTAGCGGCCAAATGTTAGCGGCCGACTATAACCCGACCAAATGAAAAAGTCAAATATTTCCTTCGTGTTTCCACACGTTTATAGTAAAAATTAGAGTGTATTTGCCACAAATAAAATAAGTTTCGCAAAAAAACATTAAATTGAATCCAAATTCTCCAAGCTATCAGTGATAAATTTCAAGTAAAATGGAATAAAAATAATCTTAAATTTTAGATCAATTTGACCAGGTTACAGGTGGTTTACAGATCAACAAAATTGTTTTTACAGTAGAGCCGATCAAGAGCTTTCAGGAAAAATCGTCTCTACCGACTTAGCTCTTCTAATTTTTTAGTGTCACCCAAATGAAAGACAGCGGCCAAGTTCCAAATAGAAACTTTGCTTAATTTGGTCAAGATAGAAACGTTGTACACATCACCGAGTACACGGTTATTGTAGAACCGGTCAAGAGCTTTCAGTAAATACCGTCGCTACCGACTTAGCTGTTCTAATTTTTTAGTGACACCCCTTTGAAAGCCAGCGGCCAAGTTCCAAATAGAAACTTTGCTTAATTTGGTCAAGATAGAATCGTTGTACACATGACCGAGTACATGGCTATTGTAGAGCCGGTCAGGAGCTTTCAGTAAACACCGTCTCTACCGACTTAGCTCTTCTAATTTTTTAGTGACACCCCTTTGAAAGCCAGCGGCCAAGTTCCAAATAGAAACATTGCTTAATTTGGTCAAGATAGAAACGTTGTACACATTACCCAGTACATGGCTATTATAGGACCGGTCAAGAGCTTTCAGTAAACACCGTCGCTACCGACTTAGCTCTTCTAATTTTTTAGTGACACCCCTTTGAAAGCCAGCGGCCAAGTTCCAAATAGAAACTTTGCTTAATTTGGTCAAGATACAAAAGTTGTACCCATCACCGAGTACATGGCTATTGTAGAACTGGTCAAGAGCTTTCAGTAAACACCGTCTCTACCGACAAAGCTCTTCTAATTTTTTAGTGACACCCCTTTGAAAGCCAGCGGCCAAGTTCCAAATAGAAACTTTGCTTAATTTGGTCAAGATACAAACGTTGTACACATCACCGAGTACATGGCTGTTGTAGAGCTGATCAAGAGCTTTCAGTAAACACCGTCTCTATCGACTTGGCTCTTCTAATTTTGTAGTGACACCCCTTTGAAAGCCAGCGGCCAAGTTACAAATAGAAACATTGCTTAATTTGGTCAAGATACAAAAGTTGTACCCATCACCGAGTACATGGCTATTGTAGAACTGGTCAAGAGCTTTCAGTAAACACCGTCTCTACCGACAAAGCTCTTCTAATTTTTTAGTGACACCCCTTTGAAAGCCAGCGGCCAAGTTCCAAATAGAAACTTTGCTTAATTTGGTCAAGATACAAACGTTGTACACATCACCGAGTACATGGCTGTTGTAGAGCTGGTCAAGAGCTTTCAGTAAACACCGTCTCTATCGACTTGGCTTTTCTAGTTTTTTAGTGACACCCCAATGAAAGCCAGCGGCCAAGTTCTAAATAGAAACTTTGCTTAATTTGGTCAAGATACAAACGTTGTACACATCACCGAGTACATGGCTATTGTAGAGTCAGTCAAGAGCTTTCAGGAAAAATCTCCTCTTTTGACTTAGCTCTTCTAGTTTTTTAGTAACACCCCATTGAAAGCCAGCGGCTTAGTTCTAAATAGAAACTGCTTAATTTGGTCAAGATAGAAACGTTGTACACATCGCCGAGTACATGGCTGTTGTAGAGCCGGTCAAGAGCTTTCAGTTAACACCGTCTCTATTGACATAGCTCTTCTAATTTTTTAGCGACACCCCTTTGAAAGCCAGCGGCCAAGTTCCAAATAGAAACTTTGCTAAATTTGGTCAAGATAGAAACGTTGACCGCAAACCAATAGTAACGCTTCGTTAGTACCTAACCTATCGTACGATCGTACGCTACTTGTACCAACGAAGCGTTACTATTGGTTTGCGGTCATTTTCGACTTTCGTTTTTCACAATTGGATTTTTGACTCTAGTCAAAATAGTAATTATAAATCGATTGTACAATCGAAACTAAATCACCTCGTTTCGGGAAAACAACCACTAAAATTTCACGGTGTATAAAATAGAAAAATAAATAAAGTTTACATACCACGATAAAATTAGTTACATATCTAGTAAATTTAAATGTTTTTTTTTGTTTTTTTTTTTATTTTGATGATGAGAACAAACATTCGCATCTTTCATACAAATATCTGCCCCGACACGGGAATCGAACCCGGGACCTCAAGCTTCATAGTCAGGTTCTCTAACCACTAGGCCATCTGGTCGTCTAAATATATTTATTTAGTATATTTAGTGTATATTTATTTAGTATCAGCATTGCACCCGTGCGAAGCCGGGGCGGGTCGCTACTTTTAACTATGTAGTGTAATATGGAAAAAAAAGAAAAACATTATTGGCAACCGTTGAAATGCATGTACAAAGGCGAACTTATCCCTTTAATACCTTGGCCTGCAAAATCAAAAACTATACAGTTTAGAAAAAAATGATATTAAAAACCTCAATATTAATCATTTTTAAAGACCTATCTATAGATACCCCACACGTATGGGTTTGATGAAAAAAAATTTTTGAGTTTCAGTTCTTAGGGCCTACGCTAGCTGACGCGGATTACCCGGAACGGACGCCCGTCTAATAAGAAATTGTAAGAACAGCGCTTAACTGAAAACGAAAAACGGTTTCTGATAGCTCTTGGTCTGCTCTACAATGTCCATGCCTTCATGATCATCATGTACAACACTTTTGACATGAATAAAAGCCACAAATTTATTTATTTATTTATTTATAAATGGCCTGCAGAAGTTTTTTTCTTCAAACGCATTAAAAATTGCACAAATTTAGTTGTGCAGTTGGCCGCTGAAGATTTATGGGACGTCGCGTAAAAACCATACGAGCTAAGTAAAAACGGAAAACGGTTTCTAATAGCTCTTGATCTGCTCTGCAGTGTCCATGCCTTCATGATCGTGTACACACTTTTGACCTGACCAGAATGTGCATAGTTTGCAGAATCCAGCAAAACTCCAACTTCAAACGCTTATAACGGTAAATTTTAATGTAATCGGTAGTAGTGTTTACATTATTTTAATTATACAGCGTTATTTTTAATTCACTGACATCCTCTTAACCCTGAATTCCTATCACTCAAACAAAATGTTATTTGTTTTACGACTTTTTAAAATGAAGCACTTTTTTCCCATACAAATACACAGAGTATCGTAAAAATAAGAGGTAATCTCAAATTTTCAAAACGTTATTACACCAAAAATATTAAGTTATGACAAAAGCCGTAAAACAAAAAACATTTGTTTAAGTGGTAGGAGTTTAGGGTTAAAAGGATGCTAGTGAATTACAAATAACCCTGTATAAAGCCACAATTGGCCCGCTGAAGTTTTTTTTCTTCAAACACATTAAATATTGTACATATTTCGTTTTTTTTTTTTAATTTATTCAAGAAAAAAGAAAATTAAGTATACATATTAATTATAAACAGCGAGCGAAAATCGCGAACGATTTATCTGTCGCTGATTGTAACACGCTTCCAGCGCATCATCAACATCATATGGCTAGATAGTAACATACTTATATTAAGGTGTTATTCTATGGTCTCACAAACAACACTTACTGTTCTAACAACATTAATTTTATTATTTGTTTACTTTTTAGTGGGTTAATTGCTAGGTTCTCACAAACGTTATCAGGCCATTCATTAAGAATGTGTGGAACTAGGTATCTCCAGGTTCGTTTTCCATACATATTAGTACATGGAAGCAGGATATATTTTGACAGGTACAATACCTTTCGTAGGTTTTGAGCTCTAATTCTATTTCTTAATAATGGCAAGTTTTTAATTTCGTCACATATGATCATCATTTTACACTTATCATATACATTCATCAATTTGCAGTAACCAAAAAGTTTTCCATCATCATTTTTGTGTTTTTTTCTCACCGCACCGCACAATTATTTTTATCATACTTAGCCGTAGTTTATAAATTTCATTTACATATGTTTTGAAAGTTCTTCCGTAGCTACTAATACCATAACTAACAATCGATTCGCCTAACGACATGTATAACATCCTCCGTGTATTAAATGGTATTTTATTTTTTAATAACGTAAGTTTGGCCATAATAGCTCTGAGTTTGTTACAAAACCTTTTGTATGTGGGGTCTCCAATTAAAGTTATTATCAATAATAAGACCAAGGTAGGTATGCTTGTCCACTTGCTCCAATGAGTTACATTCACAGTTGTTTATGTTGTTATGTAAACATTGGTGATTGTGCGCTACGACTATAGGTTTATAAGGTGTATTTTTATATGCGGAGTGAATGTTCATTAGCTTGGTCTTATCTTAGTTAATTATTAACCCCACATCATGAGCCCATTTCATAACAGATCAAAGTTGGTTTGTAAAATTTTTTCAGCTATTTTTATGTCCGTATGAGCTACTAGGACACAAGTGTCATCTGCGAATTGGTATACTGATCCACCAGGAGTAATAATATTACACATGTCATTGACATATAGTAGGTACTCTGTCGGCGCAAATATGGATCCTTACGCCATGCCACGTTCAGTGGCAGTCATGTTACTTACAGTATCATTTATTTTGACAACTGTATAACGGTTCTTATGATAGTTTCTAAAAAATTCCAGGAGAGGGCCTTGAATACCACTTCGCAGTAGCCTACAATATAAAATATTGGAGGGTATCGAATGCTTTGCTAAAATCTATAAATACAGCAATTACATGTTTTTTGTCATTAAGATATGAATTTACCTCATTTGTCAAATTACATAGTAGTTGTGAGGTATTTTTTCCCTTTTGAAATCCGAACTGTTTATCATGAATAATATTATTTTTGTTAGAAAATCATTTATATGTTTACCAAAGAACTTCTCGATAATTTTGTCTATGCAAGATAGTTAATTGGTCTATAATTATTTATATCACAGTGGCTTCCTTTTTTATAAATCGGTCTAAGTCCCAGTTTTAATTTGTCCAGTTGTTCAGTTGGCCGCTGAATGTTTATGGGACGTGGCGTAAAAACCACACCAGCAAAGCAAAGTTTCTATTTGGAGCTTGGCCGCTGGCTTTAAATGGGGTGTCACGTAACAACTACATGAGCTAGGACGGTAAAGCCGGTATGTACTGAAGGCATTCGACCGGCTCTACAATAGCCATGTACTTGGTGATGTCTACTGTTAAACTCACGATATGAACTGAGGGGCTGGTTTGAAGTCCTGAAGGTTTATATGAATAAATAACTGCGATTTGAATTTTTTCTTTTATTTGCACACCAGACAACGAGACAGTAACACGGTAGGAAAAGAATTAATACATCTGTGTCAGAGGGAGAGAAGCGTCTATATCTGCTCTCTCTCTCACTCTGACACAGAGAAATAATGTTAATGTTGGGTTGCCAACATACTGCGGCCCAGGTTGAACCGTGCTTACTTATATGCAGATCAATTAATCGCAGTAGTATTGTAAAAAAAACAATACTTCTACGGTTATGAAGTGCTCAAATTAGAGCTTGACATATGAAGGCATCCTGCCTTTAACTATGACTTAAGTAAACATTATACACTATAAACAAAAACTTAATTGCTCACATGAGCACTATAATTTCTTATTCTAAAGGCAAAACGGACACACCGGACAAAGAGCGAGTGTAAGTCTTTCCTTTTGCAGTTTTTACTTCAAATGCCCTCACTTTGTTATCGCTGCCAGGAAAAACTTTAACTACCCTTGCCATTGGCCAATGCAAAGGTGGTGTGTTCGCTTCTCTTAAAATTACTAATGTGCCGACAGAAATATTTGGTACATCATTCCGCCATTTAGGGCGAGACTGCAAAATGTTTAAGTAATATTTGTGCCATATCGTCCAAAAACATTGTTTTATATGATTACACACCTGCCAAAATTTCAATCTATTAACTGGAGCATCACTAACATCTTGTTCCGGGAAAGAAGTCAGAGCTGTGCCTATCAAGAAATGTCCTGGAGTGATGTAACTGAAGTCTGTTATATCTGAGGATAGCGGCAACAGCGGCCTTGAGTTCAACACAGCTTCTATCTCAACGAGCACAGTATTTAACTGTTCATAAGTTAGTATACATTTTTGAACTATTCTTTTCAGATGATACTTAAAACTTTTGACTCCTGCCTCGGCGAGTCCAGCAAACACTGGTGAATAACTTGGTGTAAAGTGGAACGTGATGCCTTCTTGAGAGCTGAATTGTTGCACCAGTGTTTGGTGGACCTCAGAGTTGTTTAATTTGTAAAGTTCACTGAGCTGGTTCCCCGCCCCCCGAAACGCACCACCATTGTCACAAAATACTTCAGAGGGTAATCCTCTTCGAGATATAAAACGCTTGAAGCAAGCCATGAAGCAGTCTGTTGATAAATCAGATGATGCCTCTAGATGTATGGCTTTTGTTACAAAGCAAACAAAAACACACACGTAACCCTTACTAATGATAGCTCGCCTTACTCGAGAATTTTTAACTTGGAAAGGTCCACAATAGTCAATTCCAATTCGTTGAAATGGTTTTGATGTTGCGGTGACGCGCTGCTCGGGCAAAGAACCCATCAGCTGCTTCGCGGCCTTTGCCTTAAGCCTAAAACATGTTATACATTTATAAGTTACCTTTTTAATTTGTCTTAAGCCATTCACAAGCCAGTATTTTTCATTTAGTCGTGACAGTAACAGTTTTGGCCCTGCGTGTAGTAATCTAATATGTTCACGATTTATAATTAAGTCAGTGACTTTGGACCCCTTTGGCAAAATCACAGGATGCTTTTGACTATAAGGGACGTCTGAGTGCTGAAGCCGCCCACCAACTCTGAGGATTCCCTGCTGATCAAGAAATGGATGCAATTCTTTAAGTGAACCATTTATGTTACGGCTAGACTTCAAACTTTGAATTTCCTTTTTAAAGTGAAGACACTGATCAATTTTAATAATGAAAAATAATGCGTTTTGCAATTCTGAATAGGTTAAGTGTTTGTATTGTATTTTTATAGCCTTCGGCTTTGAATTGTGGCAAAATCTTAGTACGTAAGCTAGAACTCGTGTCATTCTATTTATATCTGAGAATTTAGAAATAAAGTCGATGCCAAACTGTTGTTGTTCCGACACAGCACAAACCATTACTCGTGAGAGCTCAGAGTGATCGCTAGTTTCGGGAAGAACCTCGGGAATGGTGGCGCTCTGTCTCGGCACTTCATATTTATTGCAGTGAAGAAATTCGGGTGCTTTCCACCATAAACGATGGTTCTCTAGCTCGTGGGGCAGTACTCCTCTGCTCAGACAATCGGCGGGATTGTCCTCAGAACTAGCATATGCCCAGCTAAAAAGGTTGGTAAGTCTCGAAATTTCCTTTACCCTATTTGCCACATATGTGTTTAAATTGACAGTGTTTGTAGCAATCCAGGCCAACACAATTTTAGAATCGGAATACAAGACCACATCATTAACTTTAATTTTTAGTGACAAAATTTCATGCACCCTGGCTACCAATTTTGCCAGCAATAAAACAGCATTAAGCTCTAGACGAGGGACCGTAAGGGTGTGGCTGCAAGGATTAATTCTGGACTTGGAACATAGTAAAGAGATTTTAACGTCACCGTCCGAATTGACTATCCTTAAATAAATGCAGCAGCCGTAAGCTGTGGAGCTGGAAGCGTCTGAAAATCCTATCAACTGGGCGCATGCAATATCCTGTGAGCAAATCCACCGACGGCTTTGTATTGGCTTCATTGCTGCCAAGCTATTAAAAAACTGATGCCAGATATTTTTTAAATCTTCGCTAAGGACCGTGTCCCAATCCGTGCGTGCCCGCCATAGCTTTTGCATTATAACTTTAGCAGAGACGATTAGTGGCCCAGCCAAGCCAAGCGGATCATAAAATCTACTAATAAAACTGAGAACCTGGCGTTTGGTCTCGGGAATTTGGTTACCTGCGCTCGGTGCCGAAAGAGTTAAAGAGTCCGTTTTTACATCAAAATTGATTCCTAAAGTTTTCATGTAGATATTATCTTTTTGTAGATCAATTTCATCGAAATACTGCTTATCTTGTGGGACATCATGCAAGATTTCTGGTTTGTTGGAAGACCATTTATGCAGTTGAAAGCCTCCCTCCTCCAATAGCAGCGTAATCTGTTCTTTCGACTCCATCAGTGATGCCAAATCAGAACCGGTGGCCAAAATATCGTCCACATAAGTTTGGTGTTTTAATATGAAAGAAGCCTTTGGATATCTGTCGTGATATCTTTCTGCGAGCTCTATTAGACATCGTGTTGCAAGATATGATGAGGACTTTAGTCCATAGGTAACAGTATTGAGCTGTATACACTGAATACGGGACTCCGGCGAATCTCTCCATAATATATTTTGTAGCGAACGGAACCTCGGATCCAATGATACAGCTCTGAACATGTGCTTGATATCTGTTACAAATACATATTGCTCAGCTCGAAACAGCAACAAAATATCAAAAAGCTCCTTCTGCACTACTGGTCCATTGAGGAGTAAATTGTTCAATGACACCTTTTTGTTGGTTTTCATGGACCCGTCAAACACTGCCCTACATTTCGTAGTTTTCTTTTCCATTCGGACGACAGGATGATGTGGTAAGAAATAAACGGGGTCTTTGCTTAGATTGTATTGATTAATGTCAATAATAGAAGCATGACCCAGGTTTAGGAAGTCATGTATAAAGCTTTTATAAAGCTCTAACAGACTCTTGTCCTTTTGTAGTCTATTTTCCAAATTATGAAACCTTTTTAGGGCGAAATGTAGTGAATCTCCTAGGGTTTCACAGATGGAGTCGAGAGACAGCTTTAATGGTAAAGCAACCTCGAAATGTTTATTTTGAAGTTTAACGGACCCCTTAAAAACTTGCTCGCATTTGTCGTGCTCCGAGTTGCTTTCTTCGAAGCTCTGAGGTACGTTCTCAGTTTGCCAAAATTGGGCTACGATATTGTTGAGCTGTCCATCGCAACGTGTACAAATGCAGGATACAACCTCTTGTGCCGGAACATGGGTTATGCTGCCGGCAATCAGATGTCCGAACTGGGAATGGAGCAAAATTGGAGTAAGCGCAGTGGCGCCTGCTGGCGCAGTATGCTGCAGCCCGGAACGCGGCGCCGCGGCACATGCCACTGCTTCTGTGGCTGTCTCATTGCTCAGCAGAACCTGAAAAAATATGTCCGCTCCTAATAGTATATGTATGTCACCAGGTTCATGAAAGTTTTCATCAGCCAAGTCAACGTTAGGTGGGATAACAAATTGCGACAGGTCAACTTTTTGTTGTGGTAGTCTAGATGTAATCTTATCTAGAATGAAGCATGATACATTGATTTTAAAGTTGTATACAAGTGAGTGTATCTGAAGTTGTACATATTGTTTTAAATTGCTAACAGCGTCGCCTATACCCAAGACGCGTGATTGTGCTGTTAGTGGTTTTATTTTTAGCATTTCAACCAGGTGTGTTGTTACAAAGGAGATCTGAGCGGCACTGTCTAACAGTACTCTGGCATACAATTTTACGCCATCTTGACCATAGATTTTGACCCTGGCTGTAGGAAGCAACACTTGCATTTGCGCGGGATTGTTACTCGACAGTAGTGACACTGGGGTTGTGAGATTATCCTGATGAAGTAGTGTGTTGTGCTTCTGTTTGCAGATTTCACACTTAAAATGATATCTGCATGGTTTTGTATGCTTGTTTAAGCAAATTTTGCATAAAAGTTGTTTTTGAGCAAATTCCAATCGTTCCAAAGAAGACATCAGTTTGAATTTTCCGCATGTGAACAACTTATGTGCATACTTACATAATAAACAGCTTGGCTGGCCGGTAGGCCCGCTAGGAGCTTCCAGCTCGTTTCTCTTTACAGCAGCGCAGCTGACCCTTTCCGGGAGACCCCAGCTTTTACGAGAATGGCCCTCACGAACATTCGAACGGTCTTGAGCTCTCGGGTGTGTACCTTGCTCATCGACTGCGTTTTCCAAAGCAAGGGCACGTTTTTCTAGAAATTCAACCAATGTTAATACGGTAGGATCGTCATTTGAGTCCCGTGAGAGCTCAAACTCTCGCTTGCAAAAAAAGTCTAGCTTACGTAAAAGTATGCACAATATTATAGGATCCCATTGATCCACCTTACAGTCTAGGTTCTTTAACGCAGCCAGCTGTTGCTTTACACCTGATAAAAATTGCCTAATGTTTTGTGCAGAGGACCTACTTATTGTGGGTATATTTAATAATATGCCTATATGCTCATTACGTGTTCTATAGTCATTATTATATCGGTCATTTAATATTTTTAAACTTTCCTCATAGCTATCATGTATCATGGGTAAATTTTTTATCAAATCTAATGGTTCATCCTTTAAAAAGCTCCTTAGGTAATAAAATTTTTGTATATCCTCTAGATTAGGGTGGTTATGCACAATAGAATTAAATAACCCAATAAAAGTCTTATACTCTGAGTATTTACCAGTAAAAGCAGGCATTGTTATATCAGGTAACTTTGTTGGCGTGTGCGTATGTATATGACAATGGGAGTGCGAATCGTTCTGAGGTATCGATTTAAACTTTTGGATTCCATTTAACAATTGTTTTATAGTGATCAAGGTCTCTAAGTACTTGTCTTCCACGCCCTCATCCTCCTCTCTGTCATCGTCACTGTCACAACCGATAATTTGCAAGCTATAGTCTTCGTATTTCTTAAATAGTGAGCGGATCCGCTCTTCTTTGATTAACAAAGATTCCGCGGACAAAGACGATGAAGCGGGCTTGCCTGACAAGTCTCTAAAATAGTTATATAATTTTGTAATAGATCCTTTGATCGAACCTCTTTGTTTTACTAATGTAGAAATATCACTTTCATTACCTTGTTCACCCATCATAATGTTCTAATTTCGGCACTAAGACACAAACGCACCACACGACTTAATAATATTACTATGTAGGTATATGTATGATAATGAATAACTTAATGTTTGTATCTTAAAGTTCGTAATTGATGCACTTCGCACCTTTTCACGTAAATAATAACAAGGTTGACGAAATATGGCGTCCTATGAGTTGTTTCTGAGTGAGCAGAACGTGACGTGCTGATTCCACGGGGTTCGCAAAACGATGTCACCTGATTGGCTCCTGCGCAGCGAAGATTGTTGTAAGACCAATCGCAACTCAGGGTTGTGCTGGCGCGAACGCAGAGTTCCTTTTACAAGTTTGTATTTAACTTGCAATCTTCGTATCTATGTGGGTATGTAATTTCTTGATGGGATGATAAGGCACAATTGGAATTGAAGAAAAGATGTGTGATTTTTTGACCGATGACTGCACACGTTGAACTTGGCCTATTTAATTTGCTTCTTGTCTTGATTTTGTAAATAGGTTTGTCCACTGGTAGGCGGCTAGGTGTCTTTACGGATTTGTCTATTTAAATGCCGTTAGACTTAAAGCACAAGCAAATATTGCTGAATATATTTTTTTTAACTGTGTTTGATTTTTCTTGCGTAGATATAATATTGTGGCGTACTCACTATAGTTTCACGTAGTTAGTTGGATCCGTGTGTTAGCGTATCTTTTTCTGTTTTGCTACAAAACTGCACACAATATAATATATCTCGGCAGTTATTTCCCATTACCCATTAAACTTCCTTAGGTTCGAAGGACCATGTTAAACTCACGATATGAACTGAGGGGCTGGTTTGAAGTCCTGAAGGTTTATATGAATAAATAACTGCGATTTGAATTTTTTCTTTTATTTGCACACCAGACAACGAGACAGTAACACGGTAGGAAAAGAATTAATACATCTGTGTCAGAGGGAGAGAAGCGTCTATATCTGCTCTCTCTCTCACTCTGACACAGAGAAATAATGTTAATGTTGGGTTGCCAACACTACAACGTTTCTATCTTCACCAAATTAAGCAAAGTTTCTATTTGGAGTTTGGCCGCTGGTTTTAAATGGGGTGTCACGTAACAACTAGATGAGCTAAGTTGGTAGAGCCAGTTTGTACTGAAGGCTCTCGACCGGCTCTACAATAGCCATGTACTTGGTGATGTGTACAACGTTTCTATCTTGACCAAATTAAGCAAAGTTTCTATTTGGAGCTTGGCCGCTGGCTTTAATGGGGTGTCACGTAACAACTAGATGAGCTAAGTCTGTAGAGCCGGTATGTACTGAAGGCTCTCGACCAGCTCTACAATAGACATGTACTCAGTGATGTGTACAACGTTTCTATCTGGACCAAATTAAGCAGAGTTTGTGTTTGGAACTTGGCCGCTGGCTTTAAATGGGTTATCACGTATAAACTAGATAAGCTAAGTCGGTAGAAATAGTGTTTACTGAAAGCTCTTGACCGGTTCTACAATAACAATGTACTTGGTGATGTGTACAACGTTTCTATCTTGACCAAATTAAGCAAAGTTTCTTTTTGGAGCTTGGCCGCTGGCTTTAAATGGGGTGTCACGTAACAACTAAATGAGCTAAGTCGGTAGAGCTGGTGTTTACTAAAAGCTTTTGACCGGCTCTACAATAGCCACGTACTCAGTAATGTGTACAACGTTTCTATCTTGACCAAATTAAGCAAAGTTTGTGTTTGGAACTTGGCCGCTGGCTTTAAATGGGGTGTCACGTAAAAACTAGACAAGCTAAGTCGGTAGAAATAGTGTTCACTGAAAGCTTTTGACCGGCTCTGCAATAACCGTGTACTGGGTGTTGTGTACAACGTTTCTATCTTGACCAAATTAAGCAAAGCTTCTATTTGGAGCTAGGCCGCTGGCTTTAAATAGGGTGTCACGTAACAACTAAATGAGCTAAGTCGGTAGAGCTGGTGTTTACTTAAAGCTCTTGACCGGCTCTACAATAGCCATGTACTGAGTGATGTGTACAACGTTTCTATCTTGACCAAATTAAGCAAAGTTTCTATTTGGAACTTGGCCACTGGCTTTTAATGTGGTGTCACGAAAAAACCAGAAAAGCTAAGTCGGTAGAGACGGTGTTTACTGAAAGCCCTTGACCAGTTCTACAATAGCCATGTACTCGGTGATGTGTACAACGTTTCTGTCTTGATCAAATTAAGCAAAGTTTCTATTTGGAACTTCGCCGCTGGCTTTTAATGTGGTGTCACGAAAAAACCAGAAAAGCTAAGTCGGTAGAGACGGTGTTTACTGAAAGCTCTTGACTAGTTCTACAATAGCCATGTACTCGGTGATGTGTACAACGTTTCTATCTTGACCGAATTAAGCAAAGTTTCTATTTGGAACTTGGCCACTGGCTTTTAATGTGGTGTCACGAAAAAACCAGAAAAGCTAAGTCGGTAGAGACGGTGTTTACTGAAAGCTCTTGACCAGTTCTACAATAGCCATGTACTCGGTGATGTGTACAACGTTTCTGTCTTGACCAAATTAAGCAAAGTCTCTATTTAGAACTTCGCCACTGGCTTTCATTGGGGTGTCACTAAAAAATTAGAAGAGCTAAGTCGGTAGAGACGGTGTTTACTGAAAGCTCTTTACCGGCTTTACAATAGCCATGTACTCGGTGATGTGTACAACGTTTCTATCTTGACCGAATTAAGCAAAGTTTCTATTTGGAACTTGGCCACTGGCTTTTAATGTGGTGTCACGAAAAAACCAGAAAAGCTAAGTCGGTAGAGACGGTGTTTACTGAAAGCTCTTGACCGGTTGTACAATAGCCATGTACTCGGTGATGTGTACAACGTTTCTGTTTTGACCAAATTAAGCAAAGTTTCTATTTAGAACTTGGCCGCTGGCTTTCATTGGGGTGTCACTAAAAAATTGGAAGAGCTAAGTCGGTAGAGACGGTGTTTACTGACAGCTCCTGACAGGCTCTACAATAGCCATGTACTCGGTGATGTGTACAATGTTTCTATCTTGACCAAATTAAGCAATGTTTGTATTTGGAACTTGGCCGCTGGCTTTCAAAGGGGTGTCACTAAAAAATTAGAAGAGCTAAGTCGGTAGAGGCGATTTTTCCTGAAAGCTCTTGACCGGTTCTACAATAACCGTGTACTCGGTGATGTGTACAACGTTTCTATCTTGACCAAATTAAGCAAAGTTTCTATTTGGAACTTGGCCGCTGGCTTTCATTTGGGTGACACTAAAAAATTAGAAGAGCTAAGTCGGTAGAGACGATTTTTCCTGAAAGCTTTTGATCGGTTCTACTGTAAAAACAATTTTGTTGATCTGTAAACCAGCTCTAACTTGGTCAAATTGAGCTAAAATTTAAGATTATTTTTATTCCATTTTACTTGAAATTCATCACTGATAGCTTGGAGAATTTGGATTCGTCAGTAAAGACGGTTGGATAAGTCGGTAAAGACGGTGTTTACTGAAAGCTCCTGACCGGCTCTACAATAGCCATGTACTCGGTGATGTGTACAACGTTTCTATCTTGACCAAATTTAGCAAAGTTTCTATTTGGAACTTGGCCGCTGGCTTTCAAAGGGGTGTCACTATAAAATTAGAAGAGCTAAGTCGATAGCGACGGTATTTACTGAAAGCTCTTGACCGGTTCTACAACAGCCATGTACTCGGTGATGTGTACAACGTTTGTATCTTGACCAAATTAAGCAAAGTTTCTATTTTGAACTTGGTCGCTGGCTTTCAAAGGGGTGTCACTAAAAAATTAGAAGAGCTAAGTCGGTAGCGACGGTGTTTACTAAAAGCTCTTGACCAGCTCTACAACAGCCATGTACTAATGATGTGTACAACGTTTGTATCTTGACCAAATTAAGCAAAGTTTCTATTTTGAACTTGGTCGCTGGCTTTCAAAGGGGTGTCACTAAAAAATTAGAAGAGCTAAGTCGGTAGCGATGGTGTTTACTGAAAGCTCTTGACTGGTTCTACAATAGCCATGTACTCGGTGATGTGTACAACGTTTCTATCTTGACCAAATTAAGCAATGTTTCTATTTGGAACTTGGCCGCTGGCTTTCAAAGGGGTGTCACTAAAAAATTAGAAGAGCTAAGTCGGTAGAGACGGTGTTTAATAAAAGCTCTTGACCAGTTGTACAATAGCCATGTACTCGGTGATGTGTACAACGTTTGTATCTTGACCAAATTAAGCAAAGTTTCTATTTGGAACTTGGCCGCTGGCTTTCAAAGGAGTGTCACTAAAAAATTAGAAGCGCTAAGTCGGTAGCGACGGTGTTTACTGAAAGCTCTTGACCGGCTCTACAATAGCCATGTACTCGGTCATGTGTACAACGTTTCTATCTTGACCAAATTAAGCAAAGTCTCTATTTGGAACTTGGCCGCTGGCTTTCAAAGGGGTGTCACTAAAAAATTAGAAGAGCTAAGTCGATAGCGACGGTATTTACTGAAAGATCTTGACCGGTTCTACAATAACCGTGTACTCGGTGATGTTTACAACGTTTCTATCTTGACCAAATTAAGCAAAGTTTCTATTTGGAACTTGGCCGCTGGCTTTCATTTGGGTGACACTAAAAAATTAGAAGAGCTAAGTCGGTAGAGACGATTTTTCCTGAATGCTCTTGATCGGCTCTACTGTAAAAACAATTTTGTTGATCTGTAAACCAGCTCTAACTTGGTCAAATTGAGCTAAAATTTAAGATTATTTTTATTCCATTTTACTTGAAATTCATCACTGATAGCTTGGAGAATTTGGATTCGTCAGTAAAGACGGTTGGATAAGTCGGTAAAGACGGTGTTTACTGAAAGCTCCTGACCGGCTCTACAACAGCCATGTACTCGGTGATGTGTACAACGTTTGTATCTTGACCAAATTAAGCAAAGTTTCTATTTGGAACTTGGCCGCTGGCTTTCAAAGGGGTGTCACTAAAAAATTAGAAGAGCTAAGTCGGTAGAGACGGTGTTTACTAAAAGCTCTTGACCAGTTGTACAATAGCCATGTACTCTGTGATGTGTACAACGTTTGTATCTTGACCAAATTTAGCAAAGTTTCTATTTGGAACTTGGCCGCTGGCTTTCAAAGGGGTGTCACTAAAAAATTAGAAGAGCTAAGTCGGTAGAGACGGTGTTTACTAAAAGCTCTTGACCAGCTCTACAACAGCCATGTACTCGGTGATGTGTACAACGTTTGTATCTTGACCAAATTAAGCAAAGTTTCTATTTGGAACTTGGCCGCTGGCTTTCAAAGGGGTGTCACTAAAAAATTAGAAGAGCTAAGTCGGTAGAGACGGTGTTTACTAAAAGCTCTTGACCAGTTGTACAATAGCCATGTACTCTGTGATGTGTACAACGTTTGTATCTTGACCAAATTTAGCAAAGTTTCTATTTGGAACTTGGCCGCTGGCTTTCAAAGGGGTGTCACTATAAAATTAGAAGAGCTAAGTCGATAGCGACGGTATTTACTGAAAGCTCTTGACCGGTTCTACAACAGCCATGTACTCGGTGATGTGTACAACGTTTGTATCTTGACCAAATTAAGCAAAGTTTCTATTTTGAACTTGGTCGCTGGCTTTCAAAGGGGTGTCACTAAAAAATTAGAAGAGCTAAGTCGGTAGCGACGGTGTTTACTAAAAGCTCTTGACCAGCTCTACAACAGCCATGTACTAATGATGTGTACAACGTTTGTATCTTGACCAAATTAAGCAAAGTTTCTATTTTGAACTTGGTCGCTGGCTTTCAAAGGGGTGTCACTAAAAAATTAGAAGAGCTAAGTCGGTAGCGATGGTGTTTACTGAAAGCTCTTGACTGGTTCTACAATAGCCATGTACTCGGTGATGTGTACAACGTTTCTATCTTGACCAAATTAAGCAATGTTTCTATTTGGAACTTGGCCGCTGGCTTTCAAAGGGGTGTCACTAAAAAATTAGAAGAGCTAAGTCGGTAGAGACGGTGTTTAATAAAAGCTCTTGACCAGTTGTACAATAGCCATGTACTCGGTGATGTGTACAACGTTTGTATCTTGACCAAATTAAGCAAAGTTTCTATTTGGAACTTGGCCGCTGGCTTTCAAAGGAGTGTCACTAAAAAATTAGAAGCGCTAAGTCGGTAGCGACGGTGTTTACTGAAAGCTCTTGACCGGCTCTACAATAGCCATGTACTCGGTCATGTGTACAACGTTTCTATCTTGACCAAATTAAGCAAAGTCTCTATTTGGAACTTGGCCGCTGGCTTTCAAAGGGGTGTCACTAAAAAATTAGAAGAGCTAAGTCGATAGCGACGGTATTTACTGAAAGCTCTTGACCGGTTCTACAATAACCGTGTACTCGGTGATGTTTACAACGTTTCTATCTTGACCAAATTAAGCAAAGTTTCTATTTGGAACTTGGCCGCTGGCTTTCATTTGGGTGACACTAAAAAATTAGAAGAGCTAAGTCGGTAGAGACGATTTTTCCTGAATGCTCTTGATCGGCTCTACTGTAAAAACAATTTTGTTGATCTGTAAACCAGCTCTAACTTGGTCAAATTGAGCTAAAATTTAAGATTATTTTTATTCCATTTTACTTGAAATTCATCACTGATAGCTTGGAGAATTTGGATTCGTCAGTAAAGACGGTTGGATAAGTCGGTAAAGACGGTGTTTACTGAAAGCTCCTGACCGGCTCTACAATAGCCATGTACTCGGTGATGTGTACAACGTTTCTATCTTGACCAAATTTAGCAAAGTTTCTATTTGGAACTTGGCCGCTGGCTTTCAAAGGGGTGTCACTAAAAAATTAGAAGAGCTAAGTCGGTAGAGACGGTGTTTACTAAAAGCTCTTGACCAGCTCTACAACAGCCATGTACTCGGTGATGTGTACAACGTTTGTATCTTGACCAAATTAAGCAAAGTTTCTATTTGGAACTTGGCCGCTGGCTTTCAAAGGGGTGTCACTAAAAAATTAGAAGAGCTAAGTCGGTAGAGACGGTGTTTACTAAAAGCTCTTGACCAGTTGTACAATAGCCATGTACTCTGTGATGTGTACAACGTTTGTATCTTGACCAAATTTAGCAAAGTTTCTATTTGGAACTTGGCCGCTGGCTTTCAAAGGGGTGTCACTAAAAAATTAGAAGAGCTAAGTCGGTAGCGACGGTGTTTACTGAAAGCTCTTGACCGGTCCTATAATAGCCATGTACTCGGTAATGTGTACAACGTTTCTATCTTGACCAAATTAACCAATGTTTCTATTTGGAACTTGGCCGCTGGCTTTCAAAGGGGTGTCACTAAAAAATTAGAAGAGCTAAGTCGGTAGAGACGGTGTTTACTGAAAGCTCCTGACCGGCTCTACAATAGCCATGTACTCGGTCATGTGTACAACGTTTCTATCTTGACCAAATTAAGCAAAGTCTCCATTTGGAACTTGGCCGCTGGCTTTCAAAGGGGTGTCACTAAAAAATTAGAACAGCTAAGTCGGTAGCGACGGTATTTTCTGAAAGCTCTTGACCGGTTCTACAATAACCGTGTACTCGGTGATGTGTACAACGTTTCTATCTTGACCAAATTAAGCAAAGTTTCTATTTGGAACTTGGCCGCTGGCTTTCATTTGGGTGACACTAAAAAATTAGAAGAGCTAAGTCGGTAGAGACGATTTTTCCTGAAAGCTCTTGATCGGCTCTACTGTAAAAACAATTTTGTTGATCTGTAAACCACCTCTAACTTGGTCAAATTGAGCTAAAATTTAAGATTATTTTTATTTTATTTTACTTGAAATTTATCACTGATAGCTTGGAGAATTTGGATTCAATTTAATGTTTTTTTGCGAAACTTATTTTATTTGTGGCAAATACACTCTAATTTTTACTATAAACGTGTGGAAACACGAAGGAAATATTTGACTTTTTCATTTGGTCGGGTTATAGTCGGCCGCTAACATTTGGCCGCTAACTTCACACCGGTCTTTTGGGGTACCAAATTTTGATCTCTTCGCGAGCATACAGAATCACAAATGTGAGAGGTATGCATCGTGGAAGCTCGATCCCCAGGCTGAAGTCATAGATGCTTTCACCTTTAAATGGAATTAAATTCAATTCTATGCTTTTCCTCCATTCTGTCTTATTACAAAAGTAATTCATAAAATAATAACAGACAAAGCAGAAGGCATTATAGTTGTTCCATACTGGCCCTCTCAGGCTTGGGTACCCCATATACAGAAAACTTTTAATTTCACAAGAGCTTTACTTCAATCCTGACCCCAGTCTATTGCATTCACCTTTCAGAGAAGCCCACCCACTCCACGCGGAGCTTTTCCTGGTGGCGGCGAGATTATCCGGCGCCCGCCGCCTCGCTCCCGCTGATGATTCATTCATTTCATTCTCGGAAAAAAAGACTGTTAAAGACTGTTAGTCAACAAGTTAAGTATGAAGTATCTTTTTCTATATATTTTTTTATTTTCTTCAACTTCATTTTTTATTACTTTTACGGTCATCCCGTGAAACCATATATTTCAAACTAAACACAAACTGAAATATAGATGCACAGAAAAAACCCCAGAAAAAAGACCAATGCTGGGAATCGAACCCAGGTCCTCAGCGTTCCGTGCTGCGTGCTTACCCCTACACCATCACTGGTCTAGAAGTTAGCGACGAATCTTTCCCATACATCGTACACTTCAGTCTGTTATAATCACATTAGACAGTAATAAAGCGCATCTATGTTTATGCCCTCTACCGAGAGACTTCAACACTCCTTCGGAGCTACCCGCTCACCTGGACCAAGAGATGGCGCTACTAGGCCAACTTTTATAAGTTAAGTATGAAGTATCTTTTTCTATTTTTTTTTTTATTTTCTTCAACTTCATTTTTTATTACTTTTACGGTCATCCCGTGAAACCATATATTTCAAACTAAATACAAACTGAAATATAGATGCACAGAAAAAGCCCCAGAAAAAGGACCAATGCTGGGAATCGAACCCAGGTCCTCAGCGTTCCGTGCTGCGTGCTTACCCCTACACCATCACTGGTCTAGAAGTTAGCGACGAATCTTTCCCATACATCGTACACTTCAGTCTGTTATAATCACATTAGACAGTAATAAAGCGCATCTATGTTTATGCCCTCTACCGAGAGACTTCAACACTCCTTCGGAGCTACCCGCTCACCTGGACCAAGAGATGGCGCTACTAGGCCAACTTTTACAAGTTAAGTATGAAGTATCTTTTTCTATTTATTTTTTTATTTTCTTCAACTTCATTTTTTATTACTTTTACGGTCATCCCGTGAAACCATATATTTCAAACTAAATACAAACTGAAATATAGATGCACAGAAAAAACCCCAGAAAAAAGACCAATGCTGGGAATCGAACCTAGGTCCTCAGCGTTCCGTGCTGCGTGCTTACCCCTACACCATCACTGGTCTAGAAGTTAGCGACGAATCTTTCCCATACATCGTACACTTCAGTCTGTTATAATCGCATTAGGCAGTGATAAAGCGCATCTATGTTTATGCCCTCTACCTAAAAGATACTGCCTAAAAGATACTTCATACTTAACTTGTAAAAGTTGGCCTAGTAGCGCCATCTCTTGGTCCAGGTGAGCGGGTAGCTCCGAAGGAGTGTTGAAGTCTCTCGGTAGAGGGAATAAACATAGATGCGCTTTATCACTGCCTAATGTGATTATAACAGACTGAAGTGTACGATGTATGGGAAAGATTCGTCGCTAACTTCTAGACCAGTGATGGTGTAGGGGTAAGAACGCAGCACGGAACGCTGAGGACCTGGGTTCGATTCCCAGCATTGGTCTTTTTTCTGGGGTTTTTTCTGTGCATCTATATTTCAGTTTGTATTTAGTTTGAAATATATGGTTTCACGGGATGACCGTAAAAGTAATAAAAAAATAAATAGAAAAAGATACTTCATACTTAACTTGTAAAAGTTGGCCTAGTAGCGCCATCTCTTGGTCCAGGTGAGCGGGTAGCTCCGAAGGAGTGTTGAAGTCTCTCGGTAGAGGGCATAAACATAGATGCGCTTTATCACTGCCTAATGTGATTATAACAGACTGAAGTGTACGATGTATGGGAAAGATTCGTCGCTAACTTCTAGACCAGTGATGGTGTAGGGGTAAGCACGCAGCACGGAACGCTGAGGACCTGGGTTCGATTCCCAGCATTGGTCTTTTTTCTGGGGTTTTTTCTGTGCATCTATATTTCAGTTTGTATTTAGTTTGAAATATACTGTTAGTTAATATAATTCATCTCTTAAGTCATGGTGGATATTTTGTATTAATAATAACGTTGATTACTGTAACGCTGAAGTCTCTCAGGTCATATCATACTTGACTGAACGTTTTGAGACAGGAGCGAGCTACGCGACGATAAATACTTCCAGATCTGCATTAGCCCTCGTCCTTGGCTCTGCTATAACGTCACATGAATGTATTAATCGATTACTTAAAGGTATGTTTCGTCTCAGACCACCTGCACCTAAGTACGATATGACCTGGGACCCTAAGCTAGTACTTGACTATTTATCTAATTCTTTTCCTCATGAACAAATCTCCTTTCAGGAGTTATCATTTAAATACAAAATACAAATAATTTATTTCCAAAAAATAACAATAAAACACAGTTACATTTTTACTGAACCCCACACTAGGCATGGCCTGTCCCGTGGGGTAAAATATATAAAACAATAAATAATATAAATATAAATTTAAAACAATAACTCTTCTTGCTATCGCAACCGCGCAAAGGATGCAAACTTTAAGTCTAATTAAGTGTAATAATATAATTAATAATGATGATGGCATAGTAATTAAAATTGATGATTTGATAAAAACCTCCAGACCAGGAGTCTATCAACCTCTTCTGCGGCTACCATATATAACTGAAAATGAAAAAATATGTCCGGCAACCGCCTTAAAATCATATTTAGATAAAACTAGAACTCTTCGAAGCGCTCAATCGGATTATCTATTCATTAGTTTTAAAAAAACCTCACAAAAAGGTGGGTTCCCAAACATTAGGTCATTGGGTTAAATCGACATTACAAAAAAAGCGGTGTTGACATCAGTATTTTCGGAGCGCACAGCACGCGCCACGCGTCCGCGTCGGCGGCGCGCCGCGCGGGCGCTAGCCTGCAGGTGGTTCGTAGGGCCGCTGGCTGGAGTGAATCTTCTAATGTTTTCCTGAAATACTATAATAGAGAACTAGCCCCGCATAATGCGGGCAACGATTTTGTTAATTCATTATTTAATTCCGAAATTGATTGAAATAATTTCGTAATAAATACAAATTTATGTATAATATTGCTACAATTTTTTGTTTCTACTCTAAACATCTGCTTGTAAATAATGTAATCGTCTTCTAAGGGATACGAAGTATAATTTAGAATTAAACGAACTTACCATGTGAAGTTCGATTTCTAATTATACGAGTATCACGAAGAAGACGATTACTAAACTCTCTCCCATCCCGTTTGCACTTTCCCTACAACAAAAAATTTTAAATTTCGGACCACAGTATTTACAAATTTTTGTAAATCCTTGGGTCCCAAATTGGACATAACTCTCAACTTAATGAAGACCTACCGCCGGCGCAGGCACGACAGTGCACACTGGAGTGACAATGAGCGAGTGAGACAGAAAGTTTTGATCTGATTTAAGGTCTCTAAAGGTGTGATAAGGACGGCACCATACTACGTACTGCTGCTTGTAAATAATGTAATCGTCTTCTTCGTGATACTCGTATAATTAGAAATCGAACTTCACATGGTAAGTTCGTTTAATTCTAAATTATAAGTAGAAACTTGTACAAGTTATGACTCCATGTTGTGTCGAAAGGCACAACATGGAGGACTGTTTTAATTTTTTGTAACATCTATATTTATTTGTAACTCATGCTGAATATTAAATTAACTTTATCTTTATCTTTTTATCTCGATGTAAACTGTAAACGTAATTATTTATACAGGCTTACTGAAATGTTATACATTTCTATTGTTATTGTTATTATTATTGTTTTACGTGTCAACTTAAATCACTATAACATAACTTTGACATTCAAACTGAAACACTCAAGATTTAACTTGCCTTTATTTTTAATTACAACTTTAATCATGACATTCGGTCACTTGATTCAGCATTATTCAATTTTATTTGAATGATTCAGTCAGAAGAAGAGGAATCGTCGCTTTCGACATTTAAAGCTTTAATATTGATCCAAGGTCTCATTCGATCTGCTGCGACAACCGTGGAATATTTATTTTTTGTTGAAAACCCGGGCACAGAACCTATTTCATACCGATCGTTACCTAGTACTTTGGTAATTTTATAGGGATCAATGAATTTTGGTAGTAGTTTTTTACTTTGTCCTGGATTCACGTTGAATGACACTTTTGTTATTTTAACTAAATCATTTAAATTATATATCTTTGCAGGTGACAATTAAGAATCATGGTCGGTTTTTATTTTATTCTGTTTCTTTTTTATTCCTTGTGATACTTCATTTCTGACTTCATCTAAATCTCAATTATTGGCTCTGTATTGTTTAAAACTTCTTTAAATTCATTATCAGCTGTGCCCCTTAATTTTTACACCAAATAGCACTTGGGAAGCCGTCTTTCCACTCGTTCCATTCAAAGTATTATTTATACCATATTGAATATTAGGAACTATCAAATCCCAATCTTTATCATCGCGATCTTTGCTTTGCGTAGCAATAGCATTCAATAATGTCTGAATATTTCTACTTGTCCATTGGCTCTTGAACATGCGACAGCATTTAAAATATGCTTTATGTTAATTTCTCGACATAATTGTTTGAATTATGTGGACGTAAACGCAGACCCTCTATCTGAAATTAGTCAATCAATCAATCAATCAATCAATATATTTATTCGTCGAACATAGGTATACACACTGCAGGTTTAATTACAATGATTAGTCATGTTCAGCTATGTCGTACCCGAACGGGCATACGAAATTATTACAAGTATTATAAATTTACATCATTTTAAGAATTATTACAATTTAAAAAATTTAAATACAATTCATTAATAATAAGTAAAAAAAAAAGAAAATAAAAAATAATAATAATATATAAAATAAGAAACAAGTATTTTATGTACTCCATCTAAGTTTGTCAAATTAATACACTCTTATGTCATAAATATAATAATAAATAATAATCAAATCAAAAAAGTAAACAAAAGCTGAATTCATAATCATAAGTCAGGATCGCTAAAGTACTCTTTAACACTATAATAACATTTATGTATTAGCTTCGATAATAATCTCTTAAAATAATTTAAATTTGCGTTTTTAAGCCCAATAGGTAGCTTATTATAAATTTTTGGAGCCATTATAGTGACGTTATGCTTCATCAGTGCCGTCTTACACCCAGTTACACGCACCATTTGGTTCCTAGGTCGCAGGTTAAACTTGCTATTTGGTTCCAATATTGGGAATAGAGTAGGGTTACTTTTGACAAAGGTGCAGCACTCATAGACATAGAGTGAGGGTAGCGTCAGCAATTTCTGGGATTTAAAATACGGTTTGCAACTTTCAGTATGCTTAAGTCTGCAAATTGCCCTAATACAGCGCTTTTGAGCCCTAAATAAGATGTCTCTTTGGGTTGAGTTGCCCCAGAAAATGATACCGTACCGCAAATTTGATCCGACAAAACCATCCCAAAATTCCTTTCAGGTATCCCAAAATCTTGAAATATGTTTTGCAATACTTTGATTGCTGAAGCGCTTTTAGTGTCCTTTACAGGCTTCACAAAAACATATACATAAACAAATGTATAACAAATGTATTAAACATAATTGTCAAAATGTATGAATTACCACGTTTACTTTTGATAAACGGACCTAAATGGTCAATATGTATGGTCTGAAATGGTACATTGCTTTTTCTTTTTTCGATAGGATATATATGCACAGTTTAGGCATGCGTCTACATATTTCTTTATATATTTATTAATTTTCGGAAACCAATATTGACTCTGTATTCTCTCGATGGTTTTTTTAACTCCAAAATGGCCAATCTCGTCGTGATTCAGGCGACAAACTTGCCAACTTGCACCTTTCGGTATTACAATACGCAATTTATCAGGGTCGTCATTAATTATCGTGAACAGTGTATTATTCTTAAAAACATAGTTTTTTTTTATGTCATGGTATTCATCATCAGTGTCAGTCAGGTTTTAATAGTTTAACAATGCGATTCGTTTCTGCGTCTCCCAATTGTAAGGGTAAAAGCCAGTCATTATGTTCGATTCGAAATACAGACATGATGTTGCCTGGATCACAATCCTCATTTGGAATTTCCACCGGGTTGCGGCTCAGCGCATCGACGTGAGACATGCGATCTCCGGCTCGATGTTCCATTAAAAATTCGTATTCTTGCATTTGCAAGACCCATCGAGCAATTTTTTTTTTTTTTTTCAAATTTAAAAAAATAATATTTTTACAATTAAATAGCATCGTTAAACCTGAATTAGGTTTGCCTCGATGCTTCGTTCCGCCACATACATTTTCACAAATATTATAAAACAAAATAAAATAAAACCATAAGACCATACCCTGAGACCTGTTAAGACCATATTCTGCAAATAAACAATCATTTCATTTCATTTCACCATTTCATTTTCATTTCAATCATTTCATTTCATTTCATTTCAACAGTTAATAACATATCTAACTTACTTATGCTACACATTTAGATTTAGATTTACCCTCTTTACAAATATAATCACTAAATAACAAGCACGAGATAAGCAAGACAGGCACAAAACAACCGGTATTCTGCTTCGCGCGCCCCGGCCATGTACAGGTTGCTCCAGTAACACAATGCACTTTTTATGCGTTATTATTTTATACTATTATTATAAAAGTATATATGTGTAGGTATTCTATAAATGTACATAATTTTATAAATATAGATACCTAAGCACCCGCCATTCTCATAAATACTTGAAATCACTACTTTATTTAACTGATATTTATTTTCGGTTCTGTACAAGTTGACTTAGAAATTCTTTTTTTTAAAACACTTGCTAAATTTTCTGGTGTTATTTTATCTTTGCATTCCTTTGAAAGTTTATTCACTAAGTTCGGGATTATATATTCGGAAGTTCGTTTGCCATAGTAGTTGTTACATATTGGTATACTTAACGTTTTATTCATGACATTTCTCGTAATCTTAGAATGAGATGCTACTTTTTGGATTTCGAGGCATAATGTCTTTTTTACTGCACGTGAGCCGCAGAGCCTTAAAATCTGTGAAAATTTTCACAGGTATACCCAGCAAATAGGGTCTAAACTTTTTTAACAAACTGACTACGGCAAGGGTTTCAAGCTCATAGGAATGGTAATGTTTCTCTTCGGGTGACGTTTGTCTACTGAAATATGCGATTGGCTTGAGGACTCGAGGGTTTTCTTGCCATTGCATTAAAATACCCCCAATTCCTGCGGAACTTGCATCTGTATGCAACTCTGTATCTAGTTTTGGGTTAAATAATGCTAGAATCGGCTTCGTACATAACATTTCTTTCAGGGTTGCTACTGCACAACATTCCAGATCAGACCATTGCCAAATTATATCTTTTTTTAGTAGTCTAGTTAAGGGTCGTGCTATATCTCCAAATCCTTTGACAAACTTTCTAAAATAGCTAGCTAACCCTATGAATTGCCTAACTTCGTGAACGTTTCTAGGCATGGGAACATTTTTGATTGCTACAATCTTACGCTCACTGGGTTTTATTCCTTCTACGGAAACATCATATCGAAGGTAATCGATAGAGGTATCAAAAAATGTACACTTAGACAACTTTAGCGTTAAATTATATTCTCTAAGGAGCTTTAGTACTTCTTCGAGCTTTATGAAGCCTTCTTCGACTGACTTCGTAGGAATTAAGAGGTCATCCATGTATGCTAGCACGGACTCGAATTTTTTTGATCCCAGAACCTTGTTGACAATCTTTTGAAACACAGCTGGTGCATTTGCAAGTGCAAACGGCATGCGGTTAAATTCATAATGACCGTCTCGGGTCACGAAAGCGGTTAAATGCTTGCTTTATTCTGCCATTGGAACTTGATAATAGCCCGAAGCCATATCTAGAATAGTATAGAAAGTATTGCCACTCAAATTTGCTATTTGGTCGTCGATGATTGGAAGAGGATATCTGTCCTTGATAGTTTTGACGTTTAGTGCCCTGAAATCGACGCATAGTCTTTGTTCACCTGTTTTTTTTTCGGACCATCAATATGGGGCTCGCGTTGTCTGAGGTCGACTCTCGGATAATGCCATTATTTGACAGTTCAGTTATCACCTCTCTAACTTTAGCACGTTCAGAGTGTGATAATCGGTATGGCCTATAAACTATGGGTTTGTGATCGGAAAGTTGGATATTCATTTCGATTTCTTGTTTAACGCATCCAATTTCATTCAAAGAAAGTGCGAAGCAATCACGGTAGCTATTGAGTAAGTTATGTAATCTTTCTAATGTACCAGAGTCAATGTTACTTCCTACTTTGATGTCTTCTTTTTTTAAAGGTGTTAAATTTTCAAGAGGCATTTCTCTTGATTTTCTGACATTAAGAGTATCGGTCTTCACAAAAGGACTAGCTCGAGCTATTGCTACGTTTTGTTTGAAGTCAATAGGTTTATTAGTCTGATTTGATACCAAAATATTACCTTACTTATACTACCTTTTAAAATATTAAAAGCGCCTTCATGTATATAGAATTCTTTACCTGGAACAGATTGAGATTTCCCTTCTACATAAATATCACCAGTATAACTTGGGTCTGAATAAACCGGTATTAGCTGAGTATCTTTTAATTAAATTTGTTTTGAAGTGAACAATTTTAAGCAGGTAAGTGTGCCTTTAGAGATTTCAATTGGTTGGTTATAAAATGTCAGACTTTTACTGTCTTTAAGAGCAACAACATTAGGCGCTTCAGTGAAATTTTGAACTATAAGCAAAGCTTCCTGTAAATATCGATCATCAACAACGTATAAGTCTATAATAGATTGGACATCATCAATTTTGACATGAGCCTTGAATTTGAAAAGTGTCTTAACGTAGGAGTTCCCGACTTTATGCTGAATCAGGGAACAGTTACTTCCAAAGTCAATATAGGATTTCAAAGTTTTATTATAAATTTCGACATCTTTATTGCTTACTAACTGTTTACCATTATCTGTTGTCATGCTGACCGGAGTACCTAATCTTGAAAAAATCTCTTTTAAAACTTTAATTGTTTCACCCGACGTAATGACCTTCATTGGTTTGATCTCTTTATATCTGCTGTAATAGTCAACTATGACAAACAAATAATGTTCACTAGGCAGCGGACCTAAAAAATCAATTGCAACGTCAACCCAAGCCTGTGACGGCAACTCTCGACGAGTCATCGGCATTGGAGGATTTGGCGCAGACACCAAAGTGCAACCCTTGCAGCTTTTCACTGTTCTTTCAGCATCAGCATCTATTTTGGGCCACCACACTTTGGTGCGTAATCTGGCTTTCATGGCAACAATACCGGGATGCCCCTCGTGAGCTGCGTCCAGTACTTGTTGGCTTAATTCACGAGGAATAACAATTTTATTTCCCCTTAACAAAAG
This sequence comes from Archips crataeganus, assembly GCA_947859365.1. NCBI lineage: Eukaryota > Metazoa > Arthropoda > Insecta > Lepidoptera > Tortricidae > Archips > Archips crataeganus. Next base: position 23,999,754 of record OX402046.1, read on the forward strand.
GTTGTCATGCATCCACAGCTCTGTTTGAAATGCCCTATATAAGCTGTTAATAGACGGATCCCAATTTTCAGTTGTCAATGCCTGTTTTACTAACTGTGTTTCGTTATCTCGTATTGACGTTTCTACTATTACATCCATTCCTATTGCGCATGGTTTCGCGAGTTGAACAATCTGATTTATATGATATTCGTTATCAAAAGGCTGAGAGTTATATGTGGTGCAGAGGCGGGATAAACAATCTGCTATATTTGTTTTTCCGGGTTTGTATATAACCTTAAAATTATAGGTCTGAATTCGTAATACCCATCGCTCAATTCTCGCGCACGGTTTTGACCTCTTACCAAATATAACTTCCAGTGGCTTGTGGTCTGTGACTAAATCAAAAGATTCCTTTCCGTAAAGGTACATTTTAAAATGTTCTACCGCCCAAACTAGTGTGAGTGCTTCTTTTTCTGTCTGACAATAACGTTTTTCTACGTCAGTCAAGCTCTTATTTCCGTAGGCGATCACTCGTGGCCCGTTTTTATCAGACTGAATAAGAACTGCTCCAAGACCTACAGGACTAGCGTCAGCCATCACAGTAGTTTTATCGTTTGGATCATAATATCCAAGAGTGTGAACATTACTTAATGATTTTTTTAATTCTTGAAATGCTTTGGATTGGGTTGGTCCCCAGTGAGACGTTATATCCGTGTGTTTTCCTAATTTCAGGCATAATAACCTTCTAAGAGGTTCGGATTTAGTGGCCATATCAGAAATCCATTTGTTTACATAGTTGATGAGTCCTAAGAAACTTTGAACCTCTTCTATAGTTCTGGGTTCTCTGAAGTCATCTACAACCTTCATATACCTATCAAGAGGTTTGACACCCTGTGGTGACAGCTTGTGACCTAAGAATTCAATGTTAGAGACGTTATAAACACATTTGCCCTGATTTAAGAGAATGTTATATTCTCTGAGTACTTCAAGAACATGATTTAATCTTCTATTGTGTTCGATATCGTCTTTGCCGTAGACAATAATGTCATCGATGAAATTGACAACACCATCACATGGCAAAAGAATCCTTTCTAAAATTTTTTGAAAGTATTCTGGTGCACATGAGATACCGAACATTAGTCGTTTGTAGCGGTATAACCCTCTACTCGTAATAAATGTCGTGACGTCTCTAGACTCTTCGCTTATCTCAACTTGGTGAAACGCGTCTTTAATATCAAGTTTGGAAAACACACGTGCCTTATTAAATTTTGGAAGCAATTGGTCCATTGTCGGCAACGGGTGATTTTCTCTCAATATGGCCTCATTAGCACACCTCATATCTACACATATCCTAACGTCATTATTGGGCTTAAGCACTGGCACTATCGGCGAGACCCAACCTGATGGTCTGTTTATTGGTTCAATAATGTCTAATTTAACGAGTTGATCTATTTTTTATTAATTTTATCTTCTAAAGGAATGGGTACTCGACGATAGGGCTGTGTTTTTGGCTTTACTGTTCTGTCTATAGAAATATTCAGTTGCAGATCCTTAATTTTACGAAAGGCATTTTCACTCACCATATTCACTTCTAGCCCTAGTTTAAGAACATGTAGTGCCATTGCAGTGTCCTTTCCTAGTAGATCCCGCGTGCCATCTTTGATGACGTAGAATGTCCCTGCCTGTTTTCGATCTCCAACACAGATGTCTGCATCGAATGACCCGATGACCATCAGCGGCTTCTCGCTGCCATAAGCCATAAATTTTTTGTCTGGCTTGGCTACTTGATTTTTTACAACTGCACTGTTCGCTTTTAGATGGTTCCAAGTTTTGTCGCTTAAAATATTACACTTACTGCCGGAGTCTATTATCATTTTTACATCTACACCACCTAAATTACAGTTCAAGATGGTGTCCTCGTCTATATGGAAAATGTAGTCGACATTGGTTTTCGAAGTGTTTTCATTAGAACTGGTATTGTTACTTGTTGTATTAGAGGATTTTTTTCCCCCATCTTTTACCGTAAATTTGGGTCTTTTATACGAATATTTGTTCGTGCTCTCATTATTAGGTTTCCTTTTGCTAGCACGGGTTTTACATTGAGACCTGAAGTGGCCTACGAACCCGCACTTGAGGCATTGTTTAAACTTGGCAGGACAACTGTCACTATTGCCGGTATGGCTCACATTGCCACATCGGAAACAGGGGTCATTTTTAGAGTTATTAATTTTCTCACTTATTTTATTTATGGACATTGCCTGTGGCTCTTGGTCATAACCGTTAAGTTGCCTATCTACTGCCTCAATAGCATTTGCATGTGTTACAATTTTATCAAGGTTGACATCATCCCCCAATGTCAATATTTTTTTCCGTAAATCTTTAGAACTACACTTTTCTACGAGTTGATCAATAAGATTATCTTCTTCATTTGTAAACTTGCATTTTGCACTTTGTCGCCGCAGTCGTACAAGAAATTTATCAAACTTTTCACCTGGCTCCTGCTTTAATAGCCTAAATAGGTGGCGTTCGTAAAATTTACTTTGCCTTGGAGAAAAGTAATCATCAAGTTTCTTCGTCGCAATTTGGTACAAATCAGTGTCATCGCCTGATTGATCTATATCCGGTAAGTTATAATATATCTCTTGTAAAGGTAAGCCTCCCATATGTAGAAGCGTAGCCCTTTTCTTTTCAGCATCAGTTATGTTCGACGCTAGCAAGAAAATTTAAAATCCCCGCTTCCACTTTTCCCAACGCAAACCCACGCAGGTGGCGTCGCCTTCGCAGTCGAATGCCTCAAGAGGTGGTAAGTGAGACATGTTCTTGTGAGACCTGAAACCACGTTTCGTTTGTTGATCGCTTTATTGTTAGTACTAACCAAATAAACCCGGTTTACTACTTTTCTTTTCATTTTTTATTTTATTTTTATTTTTAGTACCAGCTGTCTTAGCTTACTACTTAGAGGGGTTTAAAATTTTGTTAAATTTATAACCTCAATTTGTTTAGTACCAACTGACATTGTCAGTTTACTACTTACATTTCTCAGCTACCATCACCAATTTTCCTTGAAAGACATCCATTTTTATTGTCATTGATTATTCTCAAAATTGATACAATTTAGTTTATTTACGCGTTCGATATAATGTAGCTAATCTCATAATTTACATGACTCAATTTAGGACAGAACTTACGTTCTTTACGTCAGAAATTACCTAATATAAATTTAATTACGCTAGTTGTCACAAATCACAATATGTATTAAAATAAATTAGGACAATCAAATAAAACGGTAACGTGTATCTGACGTTTACGTGTTTTATTTAATAATTTCACCAAATTGTTGCTTTTATTTGAGATTACTGCGCTCAATTCAATTAAATTCGTTTACTGATCAACTAATAATTATGGTTTACTTTAATCAATTTCAATTAAATTTGATCATGTTATTTGTTTATTATTGGTGGGTAGGTAAGTGGAAACGATAGTGATCAATCTCTTAATATTAGTTTGTTAATGAACACCGTTCATAATTCCATAATTTAACAAAATTTTCTAATCAAAATTTTCGTTTTTGTATTTTGGGTAGAATTGATATGGAATGCTCAAGGGAACAACAATGCGTTTGTCGATCACTTTATTTATTTTTCCACTGTTTTCGAAGTAATTGCAATGCTTACCCGTATTCTCGTCGCCACTTGTGACGTCCCTCCGTCACAGGGGTAAGTAATTAGGAGATATTAAAACAATAATTTTTGGTTTTGCCTACGGCCGTGAGTGTGGTCCGCTCTTGATGCCTGAATAAAGCCAACTGTCAAATAACTGTCATGGCGTCCGCGCGCCCCGCACCTCGGGCAATGGGCACAATTTTATTTTGTAATAATGTAATACATTACAGCACTGACACTCCACTCCACCAAAACAAAGAAATCACAGACCAAACAACTACTTGTTGTCCTTTCTAGCCGCCCTTTTCGGTCGCGGCTGCCGCCCGGATGAAGACTGGACATTCCCAAATGTTTTTGTGGGAGCAGCAACACCATCAAGTTCGGCTACGGACGTAACACGATGCCGCTCGCCATCACCACCAAGAACCACAACGCTCCCGTCCTGTGTCCAACTGTTTCTCACGCCGAAACGCTCCCGTGCTGCCTTGAAAGTCACATGGCGTGGTAGTGTAAGGAACTCCGACAGCGTTATACCAGAGCCCTTCAACGCAGTCTTCGAGTACCACACCTCATCCCGGAGCGTGACATCCTTAAAGGTGACCAGAATGGGTCTACCCTTGCCAGCCCGAGAGCGTCCCGTGCGAAAACTGCGACCGATGTCATCCGCTGAGACCTGACACTTCAAGCGGTCTTTAAATACACCAACAGCCGAAACAGCAGTGTCCTCCAAGTCCGTCTCAGCCAAACCATGCACAAGCAGCATCTTCCGACGTGACCTCTGCTCCAGGTGATCCACTTGTCCCGCCAAGGCCTCCACCTGTGCTCGCAGACACTCCAGAGCCTTCATTACAAAGGACCTGAAGGCAATAAAGTCCGCAGCTACCGAAGACAAGGTCGGGCCCCCAGAATCAGCATTCGACATATTGCTCTCAAACTCAGCCATCCTCGCTTGGAACATCTGTGCCAGCTCATCCACTGACTTCGAGAGTGCTTTAGTGTCCATGATGTCTGCCAGATGACTTGACAAATTAGGTCAGTTGTGAAACTTCCACTTATCTTGAAAATAATTAAAGTAAACTGCTGGTAGGGGAGATTTATCAGTTAATCATTTGTTTCTGATCTTATTTAATGTAAAAAACTAATTATTTATTAATTTAAAGTTAATGAACTAAAACAATTACTTTGCTCACCCGCGACCTTACAATAGTTACGTTTATGCAAGAAATGTGCGTTCATGCATTTTTGTGGGGTAGTTTGAGAATAAGAAAAATAAAGTGGGTACTTGAGAAGTTACAGTGACAAGTTAAAACATTTGTTTTGGTTTGTTAGTTTAACATTTGGTAGCATAGCATACGGTTGTGGTAACTCTGAAGATGAGCTCTGGTTGAGTTCGAAACGCGTCAGTGTAGCTTGGTGGTGGTGATGGTTGGGTTTATGTGATTTGTGTGTGTTCGTACAGTGTGGAGGTGGAGGAACTGCATGAACGCACATTTCTTGCATAAACGTAACTATTGTAAGGTCGCGGGTGAGCAAAGTAATTGTTTTAGTTCATTAATATGGACCTCCGCAAAGTAACGCCTGATTCAATAAATTATTTAATTTAAAGTTTTTTGTACTTAAAAATATGTGTTGTCACTTTTTCTCCACCTACCCGAAAAAAATAGTTCAAGTATTCATTAATTTATAGCTATACACGTTGATATATAAGCTATACGATAATTATTAATATATTTACATATGAAAGATATATAAACAAATTATAGCCATTTATTGATCATACAAACAAGTAAGTACTTAACTGTCAAGTGACCACGGCGACGGCTCGTAACAAAGTGCCTCTACCTGGCCTAAGAAGGCCTTTTATAAGTTTGCCTTGCCGTCTGGGTGAGTCGCAAACAACTGACGTCACCAGAGTAAGACAATCGGAAAGTATCTTAATTATTATTTCGCTTGTCTTTAGAGCCAAGCATTACCTAAATTATCAATTCCATAATTATATCTCATTTACTTACTTATTTTAACAATATATTTTATCACCTTACATATCTAATAATGTTTTAACAGTTTCTATTACTTAGTATATCTAACACGGCCATACTGACATGTACTACGTTCTCGGAGTGCATACATAGGTGAAATCATCGAGTCAGATATAAATGTATATATTTTTTTTTTCTTCTATAAACGTATTATTATTATAGGTAAACTATGTGATGGAAGGGTTAAATAGTCTTAAGTGGGCACAGTCACGTCAGATTCAGTCAGTCACAGATTTCTCACTGGCACCGGCTTAGTACAGCCACAGGATGACCACAGGCCCCAGCTAAGCACAGCCACAGAATTATCACAGGCCCCAGCTTAGCACAGCCACGGGTTTACCACAGGCACCGGCATAGCACAGCCACAGGATGACCACATGCCCCAGCTAAGCACAGCCACAGAATTATCACAGGCCCCAACTTAGCACAGCCATGGGTTTACCACAGGCACCGGCATAGAACAGCCACAGGATGACCACAGGCCCCAGCTAAGCACAGCCACAGAATTATCACAGGCCCCAGCTTAGCACAGCCACGGGTTTACCACAGGCACCGTCACAGTTTTCGTCAGCCAGTTTAACAGAGTTATTGTAATATGTCGTAATTATGGGTCCGATGTTTAAATCTGCAGGTCACACATGACAATCGGATAAATAATTACTCTATAATACGGGTACTCTCAATAATTTCTACCCTTACCGCACCCGGCTATTCGCCCGCTGACAGTGAGCCGTGTTCACCCGCCGTCAGCGAATGCCTAACACCAGTAAAGGGGTTTTCAATCATAATTATTCTAATAATCCCTCACTGTGGGCGGCCAATCACCCGCTCGGCTGTCAGTGAAGCATAAATCAACTCGCCGTCAGTGATTGCCGGCCACCAGTTAAGGAATTAAAACTGATAGTTATAACAATAATTACATAATTATCATGAGTGACCTCACCTCAAAACACCCCTACCAAGGCTCAAACTGTCGTCATAATAGTAAAAGTCAATCGTCATAACAACTATGGTTCATTTGTAATCATAGTTACTTTCTCATGTTTATGTTATCCCAAATTATAATTCATCGTCACAGCCATATCAGTGTCATATCATCATCTCATATGATTACTCAAAATCACAATCACAGGATTGTAAATTCTGTAATGATCACCCTATGTAGTAAATATGACCAATCACAAAAAACAATACTTTATAATAAATCACAGACCACACTCATGTGATCTATTACTTTTAAGACAACAAATTTTACAATATAGCATCATATCTATATGCATTAACATACAAATATCAGAAAACATTTTTTTCCATGTTTCGTGTAATTATTAATTTTACAATGGCATGACATCCTTTATCAGCACTATTTTATTTATTTTCCCAAAAATTTTATTCTTTGTTTTTATTTTTCATTTTTATACTTATGTTAATATTATATCTCATGCCATGAAGTCTAAAATTTAATAAAAAAATTAAAACTACCTTGTCTGAAATTTTACAAACAAATAGCTCGGCCAAACTGACACATCCATGAATAATAACAAAATAAATATTTAAAAACAACACATACACTGTTAACATCGAGATTTAAAACTGTACTGTCACTGAATTACTTTTGGTGTTCAATAAAGAACATTTTGTATTGTTATTGTAAGAAGTGTAAAAACGTGAGTTTTTCATCTATTTATTTCTTTTTAGAATCAACGTCAGTGTGTGTCAAAATAAGCTAACCGTTTAAATCATTTACATTTTCTTAAACCGAACAGTCTCCTCATGTGTGTTATGTCTCTACTTCGACATTGGCAAAATACGCCTTGCTAAAATAGCAAGGGTGAAAGCCAAGATAAAAAAAAAAAAAAAAATCATTTACATTACGTGTTGTATATCACGATTGTTCATATTTTTTAAAGAAAACTTAAGTATTTATTACATCACTACTAATTATTAATTTACTAATTTTAATAACATTTTGACATTGCAAAAAAATTTTATTTAGGTGACATTTGTACTATTTTTTGTTACTTAATTTAATGTAATGTAATTCAATTTAATGTAATTTAATTTCATTTAGTGTTATTTAATTTTACTGTATAACTAAATATACTTAATGAATTATTTTAATAACCAGGTGAGATTCACCCAAGCAAAATAATACAATACTATCTACCCGTGTACCTAGTCCACAGGAACGAAATTCCGCCATCGCTATCCTACCCTACGGAAACATTTATTATTTTGTGAGAGTAAAAAAACTGGACAAGGCCATTTTTTTTTAAACTTAACTTCTACCTGATTTGCATAATGCCATATTCACTAAATTGACTAAACAAATTTTCACGGTCTCGTAACAAGTAAATATCGATTTGTCTCATTCCTAGAATAAATAAATGTCATAATAACTTTGGTCTAAAACCTTTCATGTCCGATAATGTCCAAATATCAAAATGTATATTTCTTTATAATACGGAATCACAGATAATAATATGATAATCCTTCAAAATAACTTGAACTGAAAACTCCAGAATGGCAAAATATCAGTTTTTAAATGCTCAAGTATTTTTTTCAAGCTTGCGGGTTGGGGCAATTATTATATTTGCCTGACATATCGTACCGTATCATATCGTATCGTGCCGTAACGTGCTTGTCGTACTTAATCTTTTTGTTTTTATTACTTCAATGTAAGTGGCCAGGACTAAAGAAAATAGTAAAGCTAATTGTACCTACGTGAAGGTTAACTAGCTTTTTAACAGACTTCAGTGAAATTTAAGTATCCTGTCAACTGGTTGTTTTGAATACAAGATGTTCTGGAATAAGGGTGTTGTGGAGTTTGTTCATTATAAGACTCGATACATTTTAAACTCCACCCATATTAAGAACATGGTGTAATGAAAAACAAATCAACTATTCTGGAATTTAGGCACCTTGACAGTAAGTCCTTTTTAAGATCTAGAAGTATTGGCAAAAGAGTAAAAGTAAATTCCGGCATAATGTGCCCTAGTCTAATAAATAGGTAAATGAACAAACCTGTTGACGGCCAAGTAGAATACGAAACCACAGGTTGTCAGTATTTACCGGTTATCTTTAACTAATCATTTGATAGAAATTACGACACGTACGTACACTATTTTTTTTAAACTGCTAATTACATTTAGCAACCTTTCGAAAACAGTGTTGTTTCGCTGAGACGCTAATAACTGTTACCATCTACCCCAATTTTTCTGACGGTAGATGAACAAAGAATACGAAAACTGTCGTACACAGACAAATAATTTAACCTAAATTCATGACGTTAAGGTTGTTATCAAATTTAAAATTATTACAGCTCTTTTTTCTGGTGAAAAAGGTAAAGGAAACATATCTATACTGTCGTGGTACTGGTAAATTTAGATTTTCTTTTTTTAAATTTGTTGTATTTTTTAAATATGGATAAATAAACTATAATAAGTATTTTTCAGAGTTCAGGAAGCGAAACTCTTTCGATTCCTGTAGTAATTATCAGGTGTCAAAAAAAAAAATCTTGTTAATTGTTCTTAAGGAAGTTATGGATTTACGTACAGTTTTTCCTCCCAAGGGAGTTCTAACTTTAGTTAAAAAAAAATTGCAAACAATATTAAGGTATGTCATTTCAGACTAAGGAGGTTCCAATTCAGCCAACGTTTTATTTATATCTTTAAAACTTAGCTATAACCCAATTTTACTACACAAAACTGATCTACGTGATCATGAAACTTTGTTATTTTTATATTTTAAATTTATATCAAATAGTTTTGCAATAATTTTAGTATGTATTTTTTTATCATGTTAGCAGGATCTGGCCGTAAGACCATTCGAATTCTAAGCTAAACACAGTTTACATTATCTATGGTAGATGACTCGAAAAAGTGACAATATATTATTATATTGGAAGGTAGCCATTATTTTATTAAATTTAAGTGTTTAGACACAAAATTTTATTTTTAGTTTTTCTTTCGCAATGTAATGAAAATCATTGTGGGTACTATACTCGCAAATTTTTCTTTTGAGAAGCAAAGACATTACTTAATTCAAATCATAATTGCTTGGCTAACTAATTCAAAGTAAAATAAATAAATAAAAAAACAACTTTAACGCTGTAATATTTGCAACGAAGAAATAGATTGACGAGCCTGTTGAAATTACTGTTAAAGGATGCCATTTAATTTTGAACATTTATACATGACAAATCCTAAAATTCTAATAATAATTTATAAGTTTAATAGGTACAGTACTCATAGCAATGTTTTTTAAAATTAACGTTTCGATTACTTAAGCCGAAAGCTTTCCAGTATACATTTTTAGGGTTCTATTAGTTACTTAGCCACTCACTTGCTTGTGGTAACTAGAGTTACCAACTTTGTGCACCTCCAAATTGCTTGTGGTAACTCTGGTTACCAAGGGCAGTATAGGCGGTTTTCGATTTTTAATCTGTAAATGGTGGCACAGATACGCTATAAAATGTAGTCAAAATACAGAGTACCAATATAACAACATAAAAAAAATGATTCAGCCTAATGGATACAACTAAAATATTTTTTATTCAAGTTTCTTTGCAACCTCGGAAGTGATTCCGTAACAAACTACTAAGTGTTTTTAAAATGCCTTAAGCACTCAAATTTATATATTTCTATTAGTATTAGATATCAAAATACTCGGCGTTTATTGGTGTATTATATTAAATCTATATTTTTGTTCTATTGCATATTGGTGAACAAAAAAATTTACTTTACTACAAAATATCAGTAGGTATTTGACGTGTTTCGTATTTTGACGCCCTACATTTTTAAGATTATCAAATATTTCTTCACTAATCAATTGTCATTAAATAGTTACAATATTATGCTTCGATTATAAACCATAAAATGTATGAAACCACAGATTATTTCATAGGATTATCAAACGAAACATGTGACAGAAAATTGCAACTAAAACTCGGTAACTGTGGTTACCAAGATCAATTCTGCTATCCGCTTTAGGTCGTAAGGCTGGTGTACACGTCGATCGTCGCGTAGCCATTTGGGATGATTTTTTGTTCTTATGAGAGGCCTTTGCCCAGCAGTGGGACACAAAAATAGGATAATAAATAAATAAATATGTTATTTATTTTTTTACTAATATTTTTTACTTTGGTATTTAACGAAAAATATAAAGGACTCACTTTTTTTTTATGTTTTTTTTTTTACTTTCACGCTTTGTCGTGTTTGCTTTAAGTATACATATTATTTAAACACGGCTTTTTCTGTGCAACTACTAAAACAATGTTTCGCTGATATCGTAATAGATGATCACATAAATCAAATATTATTCCAAATCTAAGGTTATATTTAATTATAAACATTATTAAATTATTTACTTTACGTACTCATACATCATTAAAATTTTAATCATCATCATCATTCCTATTACACAGTTGTGCTGCGCGCGCATTGTGTCTCCACCCTAAGTGGGCAGCCATCTTGAATTTTGTTCAAAATTTTCGGTTACTCCTGGCTCACTACCGGCCAACGCGTGGGGTCAGCTGTTGCAAAAATGCAGTTTCGTTTGTTTATTTACTGTGAGTGAGTGCAATTCCCTAAGTATTTGCTTATAATCGATAAACTGTTACCAAGTGTATACTATGATGTGTTTATTAAACGTGTTATTGTGATTATAAGTTATTTCTGTTCTTTGTGATTGGCACTACAAAAACATTAGGATTTTTTGGGTACGTACATACTTGTTTTGTTATCTTGAGTTATAGGGCTACGACAAATATGAAAATTGCATAAAATATGCATTTTATTTAAAGATTATTAGTTTCTCATCCTGTTTATGGCTATATTTTGGTAATTCGGTGCCTAAATTATTCACAAAAAAATCATGAACGTAACGCATTATTTCGCAACAAGTTGAGCGTTTCAAAAGTTTTAAATCGGAAATTGAATCATTTTTACTCTAAATTTTTATAGAGAAGCTTACAAGTTGTTTGGTGTCATATAAAAGCTTGTTTAGTCTGCTTTAAATTGAGTAAGAAAAAAATATACGTTATCACTTTAAATTTTTAATAAAAAATAGTTTTCTGTTAAAACTCAGCAATTATTTCAATATGTCAACTTTGTGAATTTTTTAAAATTATTTTGGCCATATACTCATTAATTATAATCTCATTTTATAATATTTCGTTTCTTTATCTTTACAAGACTGAAAAAATCTTTGTTATTAATTAAGCAAAAGCAAAGTTCTCGATTTTTGAATATAACATAACATTATGCCGTTGTTTCTATAAAACGTCATGACAATTTAGGCTACCGTAGCTAAAAATCGCAAGCGAGTGGTTAGCAAAAGTCACTATATTATAATAATATCAATTGGGATAAATAAGATATGATTTTCGTAGACTAATTTTGAGTAAGTAGGAATTGAACAATCATAAGATGATACCAATGGATCACCCGTATGTAACTAAATTGTGATTCTACCGTATTTTTTTGTTCACTTTAATTTGAAAATGACTTTCAGGCTTTTGCAATCGAAACAATAATTTTTCGGAAAGAAAGGATATCGCAAAATAAGTGACAATGGGTCTCTTAAATCATACTGGCCTTTGTGAAGTAGGTGGTTACTCTTTTATAGTGACAGCTCTTCTTTATTCTTCATGGAAGCTTGTAAATACTGGAGCACCACATCACGATGCTGCCAATGTTGGTAGGGCGTCAGCGCGATCGCGATGTCAACAGGACGCTGCATTCTACGCCACACCAGTTTGCCGTTGATCATAATTCCGTTAAAGTGGTGTGACAATGACGTCCATGAAAAAAAAATAGGTATACATCAATAACTGAGGTAGGTACCATCCCACTTCTGATGTTAGATTTAGCTCTATTCATATTAGATATTCTATATACCTATCGATATTCTTTTACTTCGAAATATATATGGAAAGTGACACTTAATTTATCTTGCTTAGCTGCTTTATAGTCACATGTTTTATATTAAACGAGGAAATAACTTATTTTGATGTTTATGGGGGCCAGGAGTTAACGGAGTATAATGATGATGTCTATGATGGGTTAAGATATATATATTTGGTAAGTAAAACAAACAGATCAAATCATATTTCGAGAAATCGCTTATATTGAAACAAACCTTATTTTCCAATGAAATAATAGCTTTTAATGATAACGAATAACCACAACACAAGATTCTCCACATATATAAATATTATTCAGTTATCAACATAATTCAAGTATTCATTAATTTATAGCTATACACGTTGATATATAAGCTATACGATAATTATTAATATATTTACATATGAAAGATATAGAAACAAATTAGAGCAATTTATTGATCATACAAACAAGTAAGTACTTAACTATCAAGTGACCACGCCGACGGCTCGTAACAAAGTGCCTCTACCTGGCCTAAGAAGGCCTTTTATAAGTTTGCCTTGCCGTCTGGGTGAGTCGCAAACAACTGACGTCACCAGAGTAAGACAATCGGAAAGTATCTTAATTATTATTTCGCTTGTCTTTAGAGCCAAGCATTACCTAAATTATCAATTCCATAATTATATCTCATTTACTTACTTATTTTAACAATATATTTTATCACCTTACATATCTAATAATGTTTTAACAGTTTCTATTACTTAGTATATCTAACACGTGCCTATAGAAGTTATAGTTCAAAAATAAACTAATTTTGATGATAATGATTATCCGGGCGATCATAAAAAAAATAACTAACACCAAAGGCTAATGCGGGAGCTGCGCTACGCTACGCTCCCGCATTAGCCTTTGAACCTAACCATACCGAGTCGCTTCCGCCCAGATAGGTCTTGCTCGCTCGCTTCGCTCGCTCGCTGACTCCAATGATAGCGATTGAAGCCAGCGAGCGAGCGAAGCGAGCGATCAAGACCTGTCGGAGCGGAAGCGACTCGGCATGGTTAGGTTCAAAGGCTAATGCGGGAGCGTAGCGCAGCGCATAGAAGTGAAGTGTCTCATTCTCATCGACAACGTTTTATATGATAATTAGTTAAAATAAGAATCGACAAAGTGAGTTTTCGATAAAATAATATTAGACAAAACAAGGAAATATTTTCGAAATTATTACACGGGTTTTCAGAGATTTAAATAGATTTTTCATGAGAGCACGCGCACAGCAGCTCGTATCGAAATCGTTGCAAATTGAAGAGAGCGGTTGAAAAACAGCCGCTAGAGGCGCTGCTGTTGCGTTGACGTCACACGATTGTGCGACAGAGAAGACACGATCTACACGTGTGCATGGGTGAAAGGAAAGGAGATAGGGACGATTAAAGTGGCTACAAACTAATTCTTAATTATTTAGGGTAATACCAACAACGAAACTGTTATGTGGGTAGATTTAAGAGATACCGCGGCTGCGCCCGCGTCCAGTCAGTTGGAATATACGTGTTAATACGAGTGGTTGCTGTTTGATTATTGCGTCTCCGGTGCCTCCCTCTGGCGAAAATAACAGTGGCAGGACAAAGAAAATATACATACATATATATCATAAAATAAAAATAAAAAAATAGTTACGCGCGTGAAAATGGCCAAAATTTCGGTTGGATCGCTAGCGACTTTCAACCATGAAGAGCATGAATGGTCGATTTACAAGGACAGACTGCAGCACTGGTTCTTAGCGAACGAGTTAACAGAGGACGAAGACAAAGGCGGTATTAAACGGCGCGCCATATTGCTAAGTAGTCTAGCAGAAGCTACCTACAGATTAGTGCGCGACTTAGCATTACCGGAACCACTCGGGAAAGTAGCTTATGAGGATGTAGTGAAGTTACTAGATGAACATTTTCAGTCTAAAAAGTGTGGGTTTGCGGAACGATATACATTCCATAGCGCGACTCAAAACATAAACGAAACCATGACAGAGTGGGCAGCTCGTGTGCGCGGCCTCGCCGCGCATTGTGAATTCAGCGCGAGCGTGTTTGGCGAGCTCTTGCGCGATCGTTTTGTGCTCGGAATGGTACACGGACCGGAACGTGATAAGCTTTTTACTATGAAAATGGCGGAGATAACGATGAATCAGGCGCTGGAAATCGCTGTGAATATGCGGAGTGCGCGCCTGGGGTCTCAGCAAGCGGCAGCGAACGTGATGAACACTGCGCATGACGCCCTTCAAGTGCTCAAGCTGGCGGCCGTGCCAGCGCGCGGCGGCGGCGGCAGCGGCGGCGGCGGCGGCGGCGGCGGCAACGGCGGTCAGCAGCGCAGGCGGCCGCACCCGGCGCGGGGCGCAGAGCACGCGCCCGCCGAGTTCGCGGTGTGCGGGTACACGGGTCATCACCAAGATTCGTGCCGTTTTAAAAACCATGTCTGCAAGCGGTGCCGTGTAAAGGGCCACTTGAAGAGGATGTGTCCGAAACGTGTCGCTCGGCAATATTTCGTGGAGTGTGGTTCGGATGAGGACGACGATACAGATGGTAAGCGTATTGTTTGTAATATTCGCACGATCGGAGGCGAGCCCATGAAGGAATCTGTCTTAGTTAATCGAAATATCCTAAATTTCGAAATAGATACCGGTTCCGCAGTAACCATTATACCAGAACGTAGTTACGAAGCATTATTTTCCAACCACAAATTACAACCGAGTAAACTAGTGCTCCAGAGTTATACCGGCGGACACATCGACACTCTGGGCACGTTGAACTTCCACTCTGATATAGGAAAATGACACATGATATTACTGTGTATGTGGTTAAGGGTCGAGGCCCCTTGCTGCTGGGCAGAGACTTTGTGTCAAAGTTTAAACTAAAACTGTGTCTAGTTAATTACTGTGAAACTGATTTCCGCGATATAACATCAAAATACCCGAAACTGTTTTCGAGTCAATTAGGCTGTTATATAAATTCAGTAGTTGAAATTAAAGTAAAAAACGGTACATGTCCGGTGTTTTGCAGAAGTCGACCGCTACCATTCGCTTTGCGGCAGCAGGTAGAACAAGAAATAAATAGGCTAGTCACTTTAGGTATTTTAGTGCCAGTCCAATATTCGGATTACGCCAGTCCAATCGTCCCTGTCCTTAAGCAAGATAAGTCGATACGGTTGTGCGCTAACTATTCGGTATCATTAAACAAACATTTACTAGTCGAAAAATATCCACTTCCTCGTATAGACGAACTTTTTGCTAAGTTAAACGGGGGGCAACAATTTTCGAAACTTGATTTATCGCGTGCATACAATCAAATAAGGCTATCCGATGATTCACAGTTATTGACAACAATAAACACACACAAAGGCCTATATAAATACACGAGACTTGTGTTTGGTTTAGCAAGTGCACCAGCCATTTTTCAGAGAACCATGGAGACGTTACTAGCGGGCTTAGACGGGGTTCTAGTCTATCTGGACGATATCTTAATAACCGGCAAAAATAAAAGCGAACACATATCAAGACTTCATGAAGTATTTAATCGCTTAGAACAAGCCGGGCTAGTATTGCAAAAGGAAAAGTGTTCGTTTTTCCAAGATTCAGTATCATATTTAGGGTTTATTATTGACAAGCAAGGTATTCACAAGTCACCTGAAAAGGTAAAAGCCATTTTAAAAGCGAAAGTTCCAAGTAACGTAACAGAGTTAAAATCATTTCTAGGCTTAGTGAACTATTATAGGAATTTTGTGAAAAATGCATCGTCAATATTAAGCCCCCTACATGAATTACTGCAAAAAAATTGCCCTTGGTCATGGACTAAACAGCACGATAAGGCAGTGGCTGTGATTAAACGGGAGCTGGCATCGGAAAAAAATTTAGCACATTTTAATCCCGATAGCAAACTAATCTTGACCGTAGACGCGTCACCACGCGGCCTGGGCGCGATTTTATCAACGGTTGAAGGTGGAGTAGAAAAACCAATATCGTATGCATCGCGTTCATTGTCAACAGCCGAAAAGCGGTATAGTCAAATTCAGAAAGAGGCTACAGCTATTATTTTTGGAATACGCAAGTATCAT
Source organism: Archips crataeganus (assembly GCA_947859365.1). Classification (NCBI taxonomy): domain Eukaryota; kingdom Metazoa; phylum Arthropoda; class Insecta; order Lepidoptera; family Tortricidae; genus Archips; species Archips crataeganus. Next base: position 24,016,413 of record OX402046.1, read on the forward strand.
CAATACCTTTACGGGCGGGACGTGCCTTTTATTTTAAGGACGGACCATAAGCCACTTTTATCCATTTTTAATCCAGACAAAGGGGTACCGGAGGTATCGGCTAACCGTCTACAGCGTTACGCAATATTTTTATCAGCTTATAATTACTGCATAGAATACGTTAGTAGCTCCCGTAACACAGCTGATTACTTGAGTCGGGCGTCGCTCGAAGAACCGGTTTCGCATGGGGACGGTACGGCAGTGGACAGAGCGACTTACGTTAACTTTGTTTGCGAGGGCGAGCAGTTTTTATCACTCTCGGAAATAAAAACGGGTACTTGCGCCGATAATGTGCTTTCGCAGGTAAAACGGTTCGTTTCAACAGGGTGGCCTGCCAAATTGGTCGATTTAGTTTTTAAACCATATTTTGAAACCCGTAGCGAGCTAGCCGTGGAAGATGACCTTCTCATGAGAGGTCATAAAGTGATAATACCGAGTTCGTTGCGCAAAAAAATAATTGATGAATTACACAGAGGTCACCTAGGGGCTCAGAAAATGAAATCGCAAGCCCGTGATAGATTTTGGTGGCCGCGGCTATCAGCTGACATCGAGCAGTGCGTAGCTGCTTGCGGCGTCTGCAACGCGCTACGCCGCTCCCCCGCACACGCCCCCCTCACGCCTTGGCCCTTTCCTCCGCGCAGCTGGCATCGCGTGCACATAGATTTAGCAGGGCCGATCAATGGTAAGACGTTCTTAGTGGTAGTAGATGCGTACTCTAAATGGGTCGAGTGTTTCGATGTGTCCAATGGTTATCACACTCTGGTAATAATAGAAAAGTTATGCGAGGTGATGTCGAGGTTTGGGGTGTTTCACACGATTTGTTCGGATAACGGAACTTATTTCGTGTCTAATGAGTTTAATGACTTTTGCACCCGTAATGGAATAAAACATATAATCTCCCCAATTTATAATCCGGCCAGTAATGGCCAATGTGAGATATACGTCAAAATTATTAAGCGGGCAATCAAAGCAATTCTATTGTCAGGAACTAAAACGAAAGATTTTAATTTAAAATTACAAGAATTTTTATTCCATTACAGGAACTCAGAGCACAGTACTACAGACAGATCCCCTTCAGAATTATTATTTGGGCGTAAATTAAGAAGTAGGTTGGATCTCATAGATCCATATAGCCCGTCGTCATCCGACGCCACACTCGATGCACATGTAAGAGACAAGCAGTGTGCACAAACTAAGTATTATCACGGCAATAGGGAAGTGACTTTTACTGTGGGTGAAATAGTGTTAGTGCGAATTTCTGATAATCTAAAAAAACAATGGGTTAAGGGTACGATAGTGAAAAAACTTGGTACATCTGTGTACATTGTTTGCATAAAAGATTCGAACCGAAGCATGAAAAAACACCGTAATCAAATCCTGAAATATAAGGGGGAGGAGGACCGGAAGGAAGACGACGAAGGGGCCCGCTCTGCAGCGGCCGCATCGCCGCAGGTGTTCGAGCCTCCAACCCTGCCCCCGGTGCTACTGGCTCACCCCCCCCCCACCTGAAGACGCTTCGACCTGTGCGACCGGCGAGACCGGCGCGAGCATCGACCAGACTTCGAATGCGTCTGATGGAGATGATGTAGACGCCGAGCGCTGGCTCGAGTGTGAGACCGGCGTCGACGCGAGTTCTGCCGAGTTGGCGACGGCTGTGGTTGGGGCGCCGGACGCGCTTGCTCCCGGACCTTCGGCTCAGGCTCAGCCGGAGACATCTACGAAGCGCCCACGTAATAAAGTGGATTATCGGAAGTTTTTTTAGGTTTACTTAACTATTATAAATTTTAGGTTTAGGAAATAAAGGTGGAGGGATGTTATGTGGGTAGATTTAAGAGATACCGCGGCTGCGCCCGCGTCCAGTCAGTTGGAATATACGTGTTAATACGAGTGGTTGCTGTTTGATTATTGCGTCTCCGGTGCCTCCCTCTGGCGAAAATAACAACATCCCCCCGGGCTTGAAGGATTCCCTTCAAAGAAATAAAGAAATAAAAACTAATAACTATAAAATTATGCTTGATTATTAAATATCATGCCGCCTATTGCTTACCTTGTAACTTACTCTCTGTGTACCTGTTTTCTGTATTGCTTACTATTCCTGGTGTACAATAAAGAGTCATTGTATTGTATTGTATCAAAATAAAGATGAAGTAGCGGTGACAGCCCTACTGCGTGGGCAGCGGGCAAAGTCGCACAACCGGCCGCTCTAGCGTGCCGTTGCTAGTTCGTACCTCCGCCACGCGGACAATTCCATCGCGCCCAGGAAAAATGCGAGTTATGATTCCGAGCGGCCACTGTAGGGGTGGTACGTTATTAACATTTATCAGAACAACCGTTCCTACAGTGATCGGATTGGCAGGAGTATTCCATTTCTCTCGGCTTTACAAATTATGCAGATATTCAGTTCTGAATTGCTTCCAGAATGATTGGACAAGTGAATCTAACAATGAAAACCGAATTAGCAAATGAGTTTGTTCCTGACTTAAGTTGGGCGCGGGTAAACACTGCAAGGGCGCGGTTGATAAAAAATGCGCGGGAGTCAGAGCAGTGAGTTCCGACGGATCGGGACTCAAAACATAGAGTGGGCGGCTGTTGAGAACATCCTCAATTTGAGTGAGGACGGTAATAAGCTCCTCGTAGGTAAGAATTTGCTTACCAATGACACGATGAAGGTGTGTTTTAATAAACTTAATATAAGCCTCCCAAATCCCCCCCCCAATGGGGCGCATTGGGGGGGTTCAAACGCCAAGTTATACGATGTTTTGAAAGTTCAGTTTTGAAAATTTTATAATATTCATCGGTCTGAAGGAAAGAATGAAGTTCGTTAAAATAGGTTTTAGAAGCCACAAAGTGAAGCAGCAGTAATCCTGCTTACGTTTCGTACGGTCAGTGTGAGTGCCGGGGGCCCAATACCTCACCCCTTCCTCACCCCCTTCCCCTGTTCCCTTTCCTTTAGGGCCGACAACGCACTGGCATCGCGTAAAGCGCTGCGGGTGTCTATGGACAGTGGTGATCATTTAACATCAGGTGACCCACTAGTTCGTTTGTCTGGCCTTTCTAACATAAAAAAAAAAAAAAAAAGTTAGTGCCGTGGTCACTATAAAGGACTTTACAAGGCCCACGGCGGGAAACAAAACGTTTGAACGCGTCCAGAAACGACTCCGAGCTTAGCGAACAGATGTCACCAAACAGATGAGTATGCAGAGCCAAGCCTTTTGGCTCCGTACACCACGCTTTCTTACCAATGTAATGTAAAAAGGACCTGCATAATCCACGCCTGTGTGAGTGAATGCTTTACTTTGCTCAACACGACATTCAGGGAGGTCCGCCATAGCGGGAAACGTATTTGAGGGATTGGTGCGAAAGCAATCGTTACATAAATGAAAGCGCTGACGTACGATCCGACGCGCAGAGAGAATCCAGAATTTCTGTCTCAGAATGGACAGTAAGAGCTGTGGGCCGGCGTGTAAATTCTCACGATGGTGAAAATCAATTAAAAGTTCAATTATGTGGCCATTTTTGGGTAATAATGCGGGATGTTTATTTAAATAATGCAGAGGAGAGTTTCCTAGCCGTCCGCCTACGCGTAAGACGTTATTAGATATAAAAGGAAATAATTTGCGAATGGAAGGTGAACAAACCTTGCCACATTAAATTTTACGTATGTCTTCTGAAAATGAAGTTTGCTGCACAACTCTAACGACGAGCAATTCAGCTGCACCTAAGTCGGCAGCAGTAATATCGCAGTTGCGAGGAAGCCGTTTGAGAAACTTAAGAACGAAGACGATGGTTCTAAGAAACCGGTACCATGAAGAGAACCTCTTGCTCAAATCCAGAAGCCAGTGCTCACTGCCACTGCTAGTGGAGGCAAGGTGCGTTTCGGTTTTTTCTTCTGGCAATTTAGTAGATGAAGAAGAAAACTTCGTAATGGGCCATTCATTAATTGGTAATGAAGTCCATGAAAGGCCATGAAACATGAAACCAGAAATCATGGTTCTTTAAGCGTGAAGGTAGAAGCCCGCGCGAGAGGCAATCTGCCGGGTTCTGATGTCCGGGGATGTGGTAAAAATACTCCGGAGCAAAATTATTTTGACATTGAGAAATACGGTTAGCCACAAAGGTAGCAAACCTGTGAGGTGAAGAGTGTACCCAGCACAAAGCCACTTCGGAATCAGAAAATGCATAGACGTTGCTAATGGGATGATGCTGAGAGAGAGTGTCATAAACAGTTAGTACCTATAGTACCCACAATGATTTTCATTACATTGCGAGGAAAAAAAAACTAAAAATAAAATTTTGTGTCTAAACACTTAAATTTCATAAAATAACGGCTATCTTCCAATATATATTGTCACTTTTTCGAGTCATCTACCATAGATAATGTAAACTGTGTTTAGCTTAGAATTCGAATGGTCTTACGGCCAGATCCTGCTAACATGATAAAAAAAATACATACTAAAATTATTGCAAAACTATTTGATATAAATCTTAATATATCTTAATATATAAAAGAAGAAACTGACTGACTGACTGACTGACTGACTGACATATCAACGCACAGCCCAAACCACTGGGCCTAGAGATTCCAAATTTGGCATGTAGGTTCCTTATAAGGTCTAGGGGTGCACTAAGAAAGGATTTTTCAAAATTCACTCCCTAAGGGGGTAAAAAGGGGGTTCAAAGTTTGTATGGGGAAACAACATTAGTTCGACTATTTTAATCGAAACTTCACAGAAATACTCCTAATGATAAATGAGTAAACACGTGTTTCAGGTTTTTTGAGAATTCAACCCCTAAAAGGGGGAAAAGGGGTAACAAAGTCTGAAAATCAACATGGGTGTTGTTTCTATGGTTTATCGGGTCGCTGGTTATGAAAACAACAACGGTTTTAAAATCCGATGTGGCATACGTAAAATACCATCTCCCTGGATGGGGTGCGATGGGGTTGAAATGTCTAAATATAATATGGGTGTCGTTTTTAATGTATAGCCCAAACCACTGGACCTAGAAACTTGAAATTTTGCACATAGATACCTTATACAATGTAGGTATCCACTAAGGAAGGATTTTTGGGAATTCCCACGGGAACGGGAAAAAACGGGATTTATATATTGGATTCCGAGTGACCCTATCTCAGTAACTATAATAACTAGACTCTTCAAATTTGATACACAAGTAGGTATTACATTAGTTAAAACACTAATTTTAGGATTTTTCAAAATTCTCACGGGATAAGGAAAAAACGGGATTTATATATTCAGTTCAACGGAATCCTATGAACTATAATTACTAGACTCTTCAAATTTGGCTTAAAAGTAGGTAATTATAATAGTAAAAAACAGTTTTAAGGATTTTCGGAAATTCCCACGGGATAAGGAAAAAACGGGATTTTTCGTTTTAATGGTCGTAGAAAGCTGAAATTCGGCATGTAGATTGCTTGGGAAGTGTAGAGGAGCATTGAGAGAGGACTTTACAAAATTCCCACGGGAACGGGAAAAAACGGGATTTTTCGTTTTACTGGTCGTAGAAAGCTGAAATTCGGCATGTAGGTTGCTTTGGGAGTGTAGAGGAGCATTAAGAGAGGACTTTCCGAAATTCCAACGGAAACGAGAAAAAACGGGATTTATATATTCAGTTCAACGGAATCCCATGAACTATAATTACTAGACTCTTCAAATTTGGCATAGAAGTAGGTAATTATAGTAGTAAAAAACAATTTTAAGGACTTTCAGAAATTCCCACGGGATAAGGAAAAAACGGGATTTTTCGATTTACTGGTCGTAGAAAGCTGAAATTCGGCATGTAGGTTGCTTGGGGAGTGCAGAGGAGCATTGAGAGAGAACTTTCTGAAATTCCCACGGGAACTAGAAAAAACGGGATTTTTCGTTTTACTGGTCGTAGAAAGCTGAAATTAGGCAAGTGGGTTCCTTGGGGAGTGTAGGGGAGCATTAATAAAGCATTTCCCGAAATTCTTACGGGAACGAGAAAAAACGGGATTTTGCGTTTTACTGGTTGTAGAAAGGTAAAATTTCAAAATTCTAAAGTTTATACTGTAAATAGGCCACAAAGGGCTCTTTAACCGACTTAAAAAAAGGAGGACGTTATGCATTCCACTGTATGTATTTTTTTTATGTAGGTATGTTCACCGATTTTTCGGTCAATTGTGGACCGATTTTAAAAATTCTTTTTTTATACGAAAGACTTACTTTATACACTTACATATACTCCTGAGATGGTCCCATTGTCACCAAATCAGGATCTGATGACGGGATCTCAGGGAAATCGAGGGCAACCTTCAAATTTTATAGGCACGCATACGTTTTTCATATATTCTCTCAAGCTATTTAAGTGATTGCGTCTGGTAGACATCATCTCTCATGCTTATGAGCTGATGATGGAAGGTAAAACTCCTTAACGGTTAGGAGTTGAGGATATTTTTTCAAATATTATAGGTACGTATAGACCGATAGTTGTATTTTTGCAGGTTATCCAGGTGAGCTGATGATGGAAGGTTAAACTCCTTAACGGTTAGGAGTTATAGGAAGTTTCTTTAAATATCATATGCATGTATAGACCTTTAGTTGTATTCTTTCTGGTTATACAGATTTTTAGTGCTCGCTTCCGAATTAGTGAAAAACATTGTATACAAAGAAATACTGTAAAGGATCGTATCTACCTGAAGTTTAGTCGTGCTTGCTTGCACGCTTGCTTGCACGCTTACTTGCACGATTTCTTGCACGCTTGCTTGCTTGCGTGCATGCATGCTTGCTTGCATATTGCTTGCATGCTTGCTTGCATACTTGCATGCTTTCTTGCTTGCCTGTATGCTTGCTTGCTTGATATCTTGGTTCTTTGGAATACTCATGGTACACGCGAGCGAAGCCGCGGGCAAAAGCTAGTTTAAAATATAAAAATAACAAAGTTTCATGAGTTTTAAAGATATAAATAAAACGTTGGCTGAATTGGAACCTCCTTAGTCTGAAATGACATACCTTAATATTGTTTGCAAATTTATTGAACTTAAGTTAGAACTTCCTTGGGAGGGAAAACTGTTCGTAAATCCATAACTTCCTTAAGAACAATTAACGAGATTTCATTTTTTTTGACACCTGATAATTACTACAGGAATCGAAAGAGTTTCGCTTCCTGAACACTGAAAAATACTTATTATAATTTATTTCTCTATATTTAAAAAATACAACTAATTTTAAAAAAAAAACATCTAAATTTACCAGTACCGCAACAGTACAGATATGTTTCCTTTACCTTTTTCACCAGAAAAAAGAGCTGTAATAATTTTAAATTTGATAACAACCATCATGTCGTGAATTTATTTTTATTTATTAGATTCAATTATTTGTCTGTGTACGACAGTTTTCGTATTCTTTGTTCATCTACCGTCAGAAAAATTGGGGTAGATGGTAACAGTTATTAGCGTCTCAGCGAAACAACACTGTTTTCGAAAGGTTGCTAAATGTAATTAGCAGTTTAAAAAAAAAATAGTGTACGTACGTGTCGTAATTTCTATCAAATGATTAGTTAAAGATAACCGGTAAATACCGACGACCTGTGGTTTCGTATTCTACTTGGCCGTCAACAGGTTTGTTCATTTACCTATTTATTAGACTAGGGCTTATAATGTTATGCCGGAATTTACTTTTACCCTTTTGCCAATACTTCTAGATCTTAAAAAGGACTTAGTGTCAAAGTGCCTAAATTCCAGAATAGTTGATTTATTTTTCATTACACCATGTTCTTAATATGGGTGGAGTTTAAAATGTATCGAGTCTTATAATGAACAAACTCCAAAACACCCTTATTCCAGAACATCTTATATTCAAAACAACCAGTTGACAGGATACTTAAATTTCAATGAAGTCTGTTAAAAAGCTAGTTAACCTTCACGTAGGTACAATTAGCTTTACTATTTTCTTTAGTTCTGGCCACTTACATTGAAGTAATAATAATAATAAATGTATTTATTTAGGCATTTTTTTTTAGAACCCATACAATTTAAAAAATAAAATAAAAATTAAATTAAAAATTAAAAATTAAAATTCATATTACAATCATTCATAAAAATCAGTAATAAAAAAATAAAAAAAAGATTAAGTACGACAAGCACGTTACGGTACGATACGATATGATTCGGTACGATATGTCAGGCAAATATAATAATTGCCCCAACCCGCAAGCTTGAAAAAAATACTTGAGCATTTTAAAACTGATATTTTGCCATTCTGGAGTTTTCAGTTCAAGTTCTTTTTGAAGGATTATCATATTATTATCTGTGATTCCGTATTATAAAGAAATATACATTTTGATATTTGGACATTATCGGACATGAAAGGTTTTAGACCAAAGTTATTATGACATTTATTTATTCTAGGAATGAGACAAATCGATATTTACTTATTACGAGACCGTGAAAATTTGTTTAGTCAATTCAGTGAATTAGGCATTATGCAAATCAGGTAGAAGTTTAGTTTAAAAAAAAATGGCTTTGTCCAGTTTTTTACTCTCACTAAATAATAAATGTTTCCTTAGGGTAGGATAGTGATGGCGGAATTTCGTTCCTGTGGACTACACGGGTAGATAGTATTGTATTATTCTGCTTGGGTGAATCTCACCTGGTTATTAAAATAATTCATTAAGTATATTTAGTTATACAGTAAAATTAAATTACACTAAATTAAATTAAATTACATTAAATTGAATTACATTACATTAAATTAAGTAACAAAAAATAGTACAAATGTCACCTAAATAAAAACTTTTTGCAATGTCAAAATGTTATCAAAATTAGTAAATTAATAATTAGTAGTGATGTAATAAATACTTAAGTTTTCTTTAAAAATAATGAACAATCGTGATATACAACACGTAATGTAAATGATTTAAACGGTTAGCTTATTTTGACACACAATGACGTTGATTCTAAAAAGAAATAAATAGATGAAAAACTCACGTTTTTACACTTCTTACAATACAATACAAAATGTTCTTTATTGAACACCAAAAGTAATTCAGTGACAGTACAGTTTTAAATCTCGATGTTAACAGTGTATGTGTTGTTTTTAAATATTTATTTTGTTATTATTTATGGATGTGTCAGTTTGGCCGAGCTATTTGTTTGTAAAATTTCAGACAAGGTAGTTTTAATTTTTTTATTAAATTTTAGACTTCATCGCATGAGATATAATATTAAAATAAGTATAAAAATGAAAAATAAAATCAAAGAATAAAATGTTTGGGAAAATAAATAAAATAGTGCTGATAAAGGATGTCATGCCATTGTAAAATTAATAATTAATTACACGAAACATGGAAAAAAAATGTTTTCTGATATTTGTATGTTAATGCATATAGATATGATGCTATATTGTAAAATTTGTTGTCTTGAAAGTAATAGATCACATGAGTGTGGTCTGTGATTTATTATAAAGTATTGTTTTTTGTGATTGGTCATATTTACTACATAGGGTGATCATTACACAATTTACAATCCTGTGATTGTGATTTTGAGTACTCATATGAGATGATGATATGACACTGATATGGCTGTGACGATGAATTATAATTTGGGATAACATAAACATGAGAAAGTTACTATGATTACAAATGAATCATAGTTGTGATGACGATTGACTTTTACTATTATGACGACAGTTTGAGCCTTAGAAGGTGTGTTTTGAGGTGAGGTCACTCATGATAATTATGTAATTATTGTTAGAACTATCAGTTTTAATTCCTTAACTGGTGGCCGGCAATCACTGACGGCGAGTTGATTTATGCTTCACTGACAGCCGAGCGGGTGATTGGCCGCCCACAGTGAGGGATTATTAGAATAATTATGATTAAAAACCCCTTTACTGGTGTTAGGCATTCGCTGACGGCGGGTGAACACGGTTCACTGGCAGCGGGCGAATAGCCGGGTGCGGTAAGGGTAGAAATTATTGAGAGTACTCGTATTATAGAGCAATTATTTATCCGATTGTCATGTGTGACCTGCAGATTTAAACATCGGACCCATAATTACGACATATTACAATAACTCTGTTAAACTGGCTGACGAAAACTGTGATGGTGCCTGTGGTAAACCCGTGGCTGTGCTAAGCTGGGGCCTGTGATAATTCTGTGGCTGTGGTTAGCTGGGGCCTGTGGTCATCCTGTGGCTGTGCTATGCCGGTGCCTGTGGTAAACCCGTGGCTGTGCTAAGCTGGGGCCTGTGATAATTCTGTGGCTGTGCTTAGCTGGGGCCTGTTGTCATCCTGTGGCTGTGCTATGCCGGTGCCTGTGGTAAACCCGTGGCTGTGCTAAGCTGGGGCCTGTGATAATTCTGTGGCTGTGCTTAGCTGGGGCCTGTGGTCATCCTGTGGCTGTACTAAGCCGGTGCCAGTGAAAAATCTGTGACTGACTGAATCTGACGTGACTGTGCCCACTTAAGACTATCAATGAATACTTGAATTATGTTGGTAACTGAATAATATTTATATATGTCGAAAATCTTGTGTGGTTGTTATTTGTGATCATTAAAAGCGGTTATTTCATTAGAAGATAAGATTTGTTTCAATATAAGCGATTTCTCGAAATATGATTTGATCTGTTTGTTTTACTTACCAAATATAATATCTTAACCCATCATAAACTTATTATTTTATACTCCGTTAACTTCCTGGTCCCGATAAATAACAGAATAAGTTAGACTTTGATAATTTACTACAAGATGAGAAGGTTTATTTTGTCTAATAAAAAACATGTGACTGTAGAATGTCATTTCTAAGCAAGAGGTTATCGTTAGGTATATAGAATATCTAATATGAATAGAACAAATCTAACACGCGCGTCGGGTATTTTTGAAGTAATATGTTTAACAATAAGAGGTCGAATCGAATACACATTGTTATTGTTCAGACGCGACACGAGTTTGGCGGCGGACACTCCGATTATTTTTTGCGAGGTGCCGCCAATGCCTTGGACTTCGGTGTAACGACTTTGTTTAGAAATCGGAAGTGATAAACGTTGACAACATGAAAGAGAAATATAGTCACTTTGCGAACCCGGGTCAATCAAAGCTCGAACATAATGAGCCTTACCACTATCATCGTAAAGTTTGACCTTCGCCGTTCCCAATAACGTAGTTTTATGAATAAAACTATCCGACGGCTCGTATACTGATGAAAAATGATTTAAAGTGCAACTAGTTAGTGTTTAGTGGTTGTAGAGCCATGTTGTAGCTAGCCGCTGCATCACGAATGGGCCGGCTCGTCCGGGCCAGTACCACCCTCTCACAGAACACCGGCGTCAAGCAGCAGTACTCCTGCTGCGTTTCGTACGGTCAGTGAGAGCGCCGGGGGCCCAATACCTCTCCCCCTCCTCTATTCCCTTTCCTTTTTCCTCTCCCTTTTAGGGCCGACAACGCACTGGCTTCGCGTAAAGCGCTGCGGGTGTCTATGGACAGTGGTGATCATTTAACATCAGGTGACCCATTAGTTCGTTTGTCTGGCCTCTCTAACATAAAAAAAAAAAAAAACTAGGTTGAGAATTACTATCGACCCTATTGCTAACTACATGCGGTTGAAAACTGCTAGATGCAGCCGTATTAGCCGAGTTACTGAGAATTGCTGACTGGGGCGGCGGCGGCGGCGCATGGCCCGTGTCATAAGCGGGAGCGGGTGACGAATTATTAGGTTTATTATTGTTGAAGTTGAAACCATTATTGACCGAATTATTTTTATTCGACGGCGGGGTAAAATGCAATAACGTGTGATGACGTGATGCACAAACGTTGCACGTACGTTGCGACGTGCAAGTTGCTAATTTATGTTTACAACTAAGGCAATTATTGCAAATGGAATTAGTCTTTACAAATTTGTATCTTTCGTGCGGAGTCATCTTTAAAAAAAGTGAACATTGATATAAATGTTCATGTTTATTAGTTTTACATAACAAACAATTAGCGGTCGCGGTTGGCTGCGTATTAACAAAGGATTTTGTGTTATTTTTCGGAACAGGAATATTTTTGCTATTGCTATTAGATTTAGCTTGCGGTGAGAATAAAGTTTGTTTTGCTGTCGAACGAGATACAACTTTGCTTTGTTCGTTTATAAATTGAATAAGATCAGCATAAGTTGGACACGTTTCCTCATGATTAAACATTTCAAACATTTTTACAGACTCAGAATCTAGTTTTTGTAAAGCGATATGCAAGAACAAAAAATCCGCTAAATCTTGTAACTTTAACTGCTTCAATGCCTTAACGGATGCATCGAAATTGCATAGAAATTGCCAATTACGTAGCTCACCGTCAAATGACATTAATTCTACAGCGGGCAATTTATGTGTAACACAAGACTGCGGAGTTTGTTGCGAATCTTGTGACAATTCTTTCATTTCAGAATAAATTCGTTTGATGTTACAGAACATCTCCTCAAATGCAATCCAAGGTTGATAGTTAACTGCAACGTTCAGCTTTGACTGTATTAATCGTGCATTGTACGAGTCCAAAACCCGTAGTTCTCACGCGCGCCCAGTGCGGATTGGGAACTTCACAGACACCATTGAATTTCTTCGCAGGTGTATACAGATTTCCTCGCGATGTTTTCCTTCGGCGTAAAGATCATGTTGAATTTCAAATGTAAGTTAAGTTACATGTAAAAAAAATTAAATCAACCCTAAAAATCACTACCTAATCTGTATGAGTTTGGTGCTTCAGCGCGAGCCAGCAGGAGTGATAGAACCCCAATAGATGTATGTAAGTACATACATAGGTAGTTAGGTTGATATTGTTATGGAGTAATTTCGGTGGCCAACTGTTCCTCACCAGTTGCAATTCATGAAATGGTGATTTCTAAGAGAACATTCACAAGTTATTTTCGTGGTTTTTTTACAGTCAATATTTTTTTTATCACGGTCTAAATCAGTCTTAAAATCTAAACCGGCAACAGAAACGGTATTAAAATAAGTATACGGTTTATTCAGAGGGCCTATCTATTATCACATGTATTAATTTGGAACGGTTACTCAGAAATGTAATTCATTCAGCGCTGGGGTGCTATAAACACCTCAGCATTAGGCTGCGTATCCACCGGAGCTGTGCGAGAATGCGTTGCGAGGGACGTGTTTGTCATGAACCAATAGAAACACTTCATTTAAAAGTTCCTAAGGGAATGAAATGTTTCTATTGGTTCATGACAAACTGAGATGTATGTCCACCCTGTTTTTTTAGTAATAAACTAGCTTCCTTAAAGAACGGTTGTTTGTTCTATATAACGCACTCGCACCTCTCGATATAGTACATTGGCGACGAGTCTACCCACTTTTAATAAAAAAGAAGAACAACTTGAGTGTTAAAATGTCGTTTATCGGGAATTTAGGAATATTTGATCATAAATCGCAGGAATGGCAAATATTCTACGGTCGACTAAATCAGTTCATGTTATTGAACAGTATAAGTGATGAAAAAAAGAAGTGTGCAGTGCTACTAACTCATCTGTCCGACGAGTCGTACAGGTTGGCACGCAATTTGGTACATCCGCGCGAGTTGGACACCGTAACTTTTGCGGAGTTAGTGAAAATACTCGATGAGCACTTTTCACCGAGAAGGTCGACGTTTGCTGACAGGGCAAAATTCTATGAGGCGACTATAATGGTCGGCGAAAGTGTCGAAGAATGGGCGGCGCGTTTGAGGGGACTCGCGGTATATTGTGAGTTCGAATCGGCGCTGGACACTATACTGCGAGATCGTTTTGTGTTGGGTTTGGGAGCAGGCCCAGAGCGTGATCGACTTTTTGAACAAGGTTCGAAAACGTTAACACTGGCGAAAGCATTGGAGGTGGCGCAGCAGGCGGCGTGTGCCCGGGCGGCGCGCGCCAGCATGGCACAGGCGGAGCAACGGCCCTTCAAAGAGGAACCAGTGTTCCGCGCGTGCACCAGTCGCGCCGGCCGCGCCAGCCGCGCAGGCTCAGGAAGCGGCGCGGACGTCGCTCCGCGCTGCTCTGTGTGCGGCCGTGGGAACCATGACGCAGTAAAGTGCCGTTTCAAGAGTTATCGGTGTCAAAGCTGTGGTGAGAAGGGTCACCTAAAGAAAGTGTGTATCAAGAAGAGCTGCAGTGGCGGTAGATCTGGACTTCATTGTATGCTGGATGTCTCTGACAATTCGGATGTGTGTAAAGAATGTGAAGTATTTAATTCAAGGTATGTCAACAGCTATAATCCTATTAAATTACCTGTAACTGTTAATGATGTCCAGGTATTAATGGAGTTAGATTCTGGTTCAGGAACGAGCGTTATTTGCAAACAGTTATATTTGCAGTATTTTTATGAGCATAAAATGTTTAAAAGTGATTTAAAAATGTGTTTATATAATGGTCACAAAATAACACCCCTCGGTTATTTCAATGCAAAGGTTCGTTACTTGGCAACGGAAAAATATTTAAAAATGTATGTAATTCATAACGGCGGCCCCCCCTTGTTAGGCCGTGATTTTTTAGCAAAATTTAAGTTCTGTTTTATTTGTGACAACAATAATATAGTGAGTCAAATGGATGTCGCTGAGGTACCGCAATTACTCTCTGAATTCCCTGATATTTGGAAAAACGAATTAGGGTGTTTCAACAAGTTTAAAGTCGAATTACACTTAAAAGAAAACACACAGCCAAAATTTTTTAAACCAAGATCTATTCCTTTTGCGCTAAAAGAGAAAGTAGAAGAGGAGCTCGATAGGCTCGTAGCAGTAGGTATTCTAGTTCCGGTAAATTTGTCAGACTACGCGACGCCTATTGTACCTGTATTGAAGGATAATGGTAAACTTAAAATAGCAGGGGATTATTCATGTACTCTGAACCGTGATTTAAAGATTGATAAATACCCACTCCCTCGAATAGAAGAAGTTTTTGCAAAAATAGGAGGCGGCGAGCAGTATTCTAAATTAGACTTAAGCAATGCCAGCAACCAGCTTTGTTTGTCAGAATCTTCCCAAATTTTAACAACCATTAATACGCCAAAGGGTTTGTTTAAATTTACTCGTTTACTATACGGTCTAGCGAATGCTCCTGCTATCTTCCAACGTACTATGGAAACCTTATTGGCGGGTATCGAAGGAGTCACATGCTGGTTAGATGATGTGTGTTGCACAGGGCCAGACCGGGCTACCCATTTGGCTAGGTTAAAGGAAGTCTTGAGTAGGCTCCAAAACGCAGGTTTACGCTTGCAGAAGGAAAAATGCGCATTTTTCCAAAATAGCATAACGTACTTAGGATACGTAATCGATAAAAATGGTCTAAGGACATGCCAAAATAAGGTAGCGGCAATATTAAGATCACCGAGACCCAATAATGTTCTAGAAATTAAAAGATTTCTTGGTGTCATTAACTATTACCGCAATTTTATTCCGAACGCGTCCTCATTATTGCATCCGCTGCACGAGCTGTTACGCGGCGAGGCGCGTTGGCAGTGGGGCCCGCACCAGCAGGCCGCATTCGACAGCGTGCGGCGCGAGCTGGCGTCCGAGCGCGTGCTAGCGCACTTCGACCCCGCCGCGCCGCTCGTGCTCGCCGTTGACGCGGGGCCCTAGGGCCTCGGCGCTGTGCTCGCAGCGCGAACGGCCGACGGGCTTGAGAGGCCCATAGCATTCGCGTCGAGATCATTGCTTCCAAGTGAAAAGAATTATAGTCAAATTCACAAAGAAGCAACAGCAATAATATTTGGCGTTAAACATTTTCACCAATATTTATATGGCCGCCAAGAACCATTCGTGTTGAAAACCGACCATCGCCCTTTAATTTCTATTTTTGGAAACAAAAATGGAATCTCAGTGACTTCGGCTTCGCGTTTACAAAGGTATGCGGTTATTCTTTCGGCGTACAATTACAAGGTTCAGTATGTCAAAGCAAAAGATAATCAGGTAGCAGATTATTTTTCTCGCGCTTCGCTGTCTGTAGCAACAGAACAGAACGTTAGCAAGGAACAAGACAACAGTGCGTCTTTTCTTAATTTTTTAGATGCAAACGTAAAACCGGTTTCGCTCGAAGATATTAGACAGGCTACTATAAACGACAAGGTACTCGTTAAGAGTGTGGCAGCCCTGTTTCATTGTACGTTGTCAGCATTTCCTACCAAGCCAGGCGGACGCGGGCACTCGGCCGGGAGTCGGTTACTAGCCTCGATACTAAACACGCGACTATCCCGCGCACCCGGCTCCGCCTGCCTGGTTATCTCTATCTCTGTGTATTCCATATACTTACGTGTTGTGTGATACATTAAACATTAATTAACTACCGAACGTGTATTTACTGGACTCCCAGACAGGCACCTCTAAGGGTAGTTAAAGTGGTGACCCCGACGTGATCACGTGCAAACTAAATTAACCAGGCGGTGATATCAAACTACGCGCATCCGGCCGCGATCAAACGCCGTGGATTCGTGTCGAACAAAGAATAAACGTGCAGTAATAATGAGTGACCACGAGGGAGAAAGCTCGGCTCACCTGCACTCAATTAGTGTGGCCAGCAGAATAGCCCCTTTTTGGAAGGAGCTGCCGAGATTATGGTTCGCGCAATTCGAGGCCATAATCACGCCACAAAAGGTCGGTCAGGACACCAAGTTTGACCTGGTGATTGGCAAACTTGGGAAGGAAGAATTAGTCCACATCAGCGACCTGCTAGACGACACGCAGAAGAGTTATGAAGCATTAAAAGCCAGGCTGATCAGTGAATTCCAGGAGTCGCCGGACACGCAATTCAACAAGCTCATGGATGAGTTGCACATCGGAGAGCAGAGGCCATCTCAGCTATACAGGCGAATGGCTGAAGCAGGAAAAAGCGCTGGAGTAGCAGCAACCACAATCAAGATGTTATGGTTAAGAAGATTGCCCACACCCGTAAGGACGGCGCTGGTAGCACACGAACAGTTAGACGAGGAAAAGCTGGGAGCGATCGCAGACAAAGTACACCAAACCATCAAGCAGGGGGTGATAGCGGAAGTGAAGGAAGATACGAAGGATAAGGGCCTGATTCATGAAATAAAGAAAATGACGGAGAATTTTGAACAGCTGCGAAGTGAGGTACAACAAATCAGAGGTCAGGAGAGACCAGGAGCGAACTGGTCAGGAGGAAGAGGAGCCCCAACACCGTTCAGACCTCCACAGCAGCAGCAACGGATCAGGCTGTGTGCATACCATCGGCGATTTGGAAAGTTCGCGAGGAACTGCCAACAACCCTGCGGATGGAGAAGCAGACCACCACCTCCCCATCTTAGTGCGCAGCAGCAGCGAGGCCCAACGAGCTGGCAAAGAAGGCAGGAAAACTAAAACCGACGCACCCTGTAGCGGCAGTGGGGGGCGCGTCGATTTTAGACAACCACCGCCTTTGCATCCAAGATCGAAGAAACGGCATATCTTTCTTAGTAGACACCGGCGCCAACGTATCCGTAATACCCGCGAACAAGGTCAGTGCCGGCAAACGTAACGTAAAGTGTGATTATAAACTGTATGCAGCAAATAACACAATCGCCTAGTTCAGAGTCACGTTTTGCGACATTGGCGCTACCTGGCTCAAATAAAGTAATTTATTGCGAAACGACCACCGGTACACCGCGTCCTTTTGTACCTACAAGCTTTAGGAAACAAGTGTTTGACTCAGTACACAACATAAGCCACCCGGGCATTAGAACTTCTAGGAAAATGTTAACTCAAAGATTCTATTGGCCGGGGATAAACAAGGACGCCGGCGTATGGGCAAGACAATGTATAGAGTGTCAGCGTTCTAAGGTAAGCCGTCACGTTGTTTCGGATCTAGGGCAATTTCATAACGTAGGTAGATTCGAGCACGTGCACGTCGATTTGGTAGGTCCTTTACCAACAACAGAGTTAGGGCATAGGTATTTAGTCACAATGATAGACAGAGGCACACGTTGGCCAGAAGCGGTACCCATAAGGGATATGACGGCGGAAACAGTAGCAAGAGCCTTGTACGAAAGCTGGGTGTGTAGATTCGGAGCACCGTTATATATAACCACGGACCAAGGGAGACAGTTCGAAAGCGAATTGTTCGCCGGACTCATGAAATTGTTGGGAGTTACAAGAATACGTACCACGAGCTACCACCCCATGAGCAACGGGATTATAGAGCGTTGGCATAGATCGATGAAAGTAGCATTAACAGCAAGGCTCATAGACAACGACTCGTGGCTCGAGGAACTCCCAACCGTTTTGTTAGGGTTAAGAGCAGCAGGTAGAACGGACAACGAGGTAAGTGCAGCAGAGATGACATATGGGCAAGTGATCAGGCTTCCGGGAGATTTCTATACGAGCACGCCAATCACTAATATCGACCAGTACTCCTATGTAGAAAAATTAAGGGAAACAATAAGAAACATTAAACCAATCCCAGTGAGGAACAGGGAGTACAGGAAAATATTCGTCCATAAAGACCTCGACACTTGCTCACATGTTTTCATCCGGAACGATGCGGTGAGGCGACCGTTAACTCCAAACTACGATGGCCCATTCAAAATCATCACTAGAAATAAGAAATTTTTCAAGTTACAGCTGCCAAACAAACAGGTGGAGGTTTCAATAGATAGACTCAAACCAGCTTTCTTAATCGGTTGCAGCACCCAGGAGGATGAGAGCCGACCCACATCGCAACTCACTACATTCACTCCCCTGTCACCGCAAAACGTTCCTCTCCCGGCACCTCCAGTGATACGTACTACACGCAGAGGTCGAGTTGTAAACAGACCGGTTAGGTATCTGATTGATAATTAAGTCCCTCGCATCTTAAAGTAAGTTTTAACCATAGGCACGCTTTCTATTGCGTTTCAATATCGGCGCCCCGTGCGGGGATACTGTCAGGAGTTAAATTAAATATTGCAGAGTAGGCCCCGCACGGCGGCTACCATCTTTATATTTATTTTATGCATTCCCCAGATATATATTTCAATGTAGGTTAAGAGTGTAAGGACGGGCCCTGAAACATGGGCCCCGCATTTCAAATTAAGTAGGTAATTATAAAAAACCCTCTCGTGGCGAGAGGAGGCCTGCACTCGCAGCACAATATCTGAGAGTAATTCAGCGACTTAAGCAATAAATAGGACACAGTAAACAGAAACAGAACAGTAATGCAGTGTTTAGTAAAAGAAAACAAAATAGGTAGGCAAAACATTTTATTGTGATACTGAACAAATACGTTTACTGTGAACTCGGTAACGGTGAAGTAGAGCACAATTCAGCGAAGTCATGAGAGTCATCGTTTTCCTTAGCAATAATTTAGATCTCAAGATTATTAAGAAACCAACCACAGTCAGAAACAGTTTGGTAAAGTGTTTTGTAATGCTATATTTGGGCCATTAAACATTGGTTGCACTTGGTTGGCCAAAGCTGACACAGTCAGAAGCAGCTAACAGTTTACATTGCTGAAAAAATTTTTTTTTTCTCTCTTTTCACTAAATTTTATCGAATAAAATGGGTTGGGGCCAAAGCAAGGAAGAAAGAAAGGACTCTCACGACGCGGTAGCGATAGCAACAGTTAAGAATATATCGAGTCAGGTTGAAAACAAACTCAACTATGTCGGAGTTGGACTAATGATATGCGGAGGCGTATTACTATTGATTCTGTGTTATTTCATCATGATGAAGTGTAAAAACCGTGCTAATAAGTGGTTGGAGAATGCAGTCAATAAGTTACCGCCCGCCGTAAATACGGCAGCGGCTAGAGCACAAGCTCCCGTTTATTAAAGTGCTATTTTCTAGGGCTAACAGTAAGTTGTAATCGCTGCGCTGTCCCCGGCTGTAAGAATAGGGCAGACCCGTTTTAACCCGTGGGTGTCGTAAAAGGCGACTAAGGGAGCCAAGGGAAAACGTAAAAACTTCATGGCAATTTTCATTTCACTCTTATATCATGTAACGTGGCTGAAACGGAAGCTAGCGCGTATGCATGGTCACTTAAAAGTTTTCCCACACTTTCCAATTTTTCTTCAATTTTTAGATTATTGTTTACCATGAATTATTTCTTTCTCGACAAAGAGGTTACAATTCTTATTTCCTATTTAAGAGCATTTACTTTTGTCACTACATAAATTAAAACAACTTAAGTTTTACAGCGTAGCGATAAGACGTATTATTATTGTATTACTTAGCATAAACACGGGCTGGCACACAGAATGACGCATCAGCGTTTCGATAACATTGTATTCATTGGGGTTCCGCTAGCAATTTAGTATTGTGAAACAAAATATAAAACATTTTCATTATTTTCTTTTCTATTGTAGCAAAAAATTTTTTTTTTTTTAAAAGGGGGGGAGTATCTGTGGCAGCCCTGTTTCATTGTACGTTGTCAGCATTTCCTACCAAGCCAGGCGGACGCGGGCACTCGGCCGGGAGTCGGTTACTAGCCTCGATACTAAACACGCGACTATCCCGCGCACCCGGCTCCGCCTGCCTGGTTATCTCTATCTCTGTGTATTCCATATACTTACGTGTTGTGTGATACATTAAACATTAATTAACTACCGAACGTGTATTTACTGGACTCCCAGACAGGCACCTCTAAGGGTAGTTAAAAGAGTTATCAAGTATATGAGTCGCGGGTGGCCGCGGAAAGTTAATTGTAGTGCACTAACGCTTTATTTTCTTTGCAAAGCCGATTTAGAATTTAACAATGACTGTCTGTTTAGAGGCCATAGGATAGTTATTCCAGTAGTTTTTAGACAACGCATGTTAGAGGAACTACATTCAGCACATTTCGGGGTCGTTAAGACCAAAAGTGCAGCACGTAGTAGATTTTGGTGACCCGGTATTGACAGCGACATAGAACGGTGGATCGGTGGCTGTGCCGTCTGCGTCGCCATGCGCCCCGCGCCGCCGCGTGCGTCTCCGTCGCCATGGCCGCGACCGACCACCCCGTGGGAACGCGTTCATGTTGATTACTTATCAGTATCGCAAAGGGTATATCTTGTAATAATTGACGCCTACAGCAAGTGGCTCGAATGCGTTTATATGAATTGCGGTACCTCAACGAGTGCGTTTATCTCCAAATTAAAAGAGATATTTTCTAGGTATGGTGTTCCGAACACTCTTGTATCGGATAATGATATTAAAATTTGTTCATCTGAATTTAACACATTCTGTAGCAATAACGGTATTAATTATTTAACATCTCCTATCTACCATCCAGCCAGTAATGGCCAAGCGGAGAATTCTGTTAAAACTTGCAAGAAAATGATCAAAAGTATTTTATTGTCTCAAATAAATTTATCACAACAAAAATTAAATGAAAAATTATTAGGTTTTCTTTTCGAATATCGGAACACTATACATTGTTCAACTGGTAAAACTCCAGCAATGCTCATGTTGGGACGTAACTTACAATGCAGATTAGATTTAGTCCACTCAAAACGTATAGACACTAGCCACGCTCAAATCGGACATGATTTAAAGCCGAGTACCTAGATGTTTTGCTATAGGTGAAACAGTTTGGGCTAAATGGTTTAGTGGAAGGAAAGGAAATTGGTCCAAAGCGAAAATAATTAATAAGATAGGAAATAGAATGTTTTTGGTCCAATTTCAAGATAGTGATAGTATAGGTAGAAGACATATCGACCAACTGTTAAAAAAAAGAGTAATAATACTCTAGATTCAGGCAGTGACTGTGATCCAGCACAATTAACTTGGACACCGACACCACTATCAGACCAAGCACCATCATCCGCATCCCCACCCCTTGAAGAGTTAGAATCAAATTCGGAACATGATCAGGAATCAGAACCCAGTGCCGGCAGATCGTCTGCCCTAAAGTCCAGTAACTATGAGCAATTAGCCTCTACTCAAGGTGGGGAAGGGGAGGAGAATGATGAGTGGTCAGAAGCCCCTGAGCAACCTGTTCAAGAGTTAGAAGCTATACTAGTGGAGTCCGATCCACTATCAGGGTCAGGAAGTCCTGAACCGGGCCGATCGATTAGCCCGGAAATCTCTTTACCACAAAGTACGACCCGAAGCGCGCTTATCGATCATTCGATAAGAGGACGTCCACGTAAAAAGGTGAACTACAAACAATATTTTTAGGTCACCTAAAAAAAACACTAAAATAAAGCATGTAACCTTAATATTATGTTAGTTAAGAGTTTCTGTTTTTTTATTTATTATTTCATTTATGTTTCTGATTTGTTATAGGTATCAAAAGTAATGTTGGAGGAATGAGATGTATGTCCACCCTGTTTTTTTAGTAATAAACTAGCTTCCTTAAAGAACGGTTGTTTGTTCTATACAACGCACTCGCACCTCTCGATACAGTACACAAACACATCCCTCGCAACGCATCCTCGCACATCTCTGCTGGAAACGCAGCCTTATGCTGAGCCAGTGTCCTACTTACAAGCGCAATGACACATTCTTCTTTATTTTTCGTATTGTCTTTTGTTTTGTAAAATATTGATGATGATAAATAATAATAATAAATAAATATCACGGAACAATGCACACCAATTGACCTAGTTCCAAAGTAAGCTAAGCATAGCTTGTGTTATGGGTACAAGGCAACGGATAAACATACTTATATAGATAGATACATACTTAAATAAAATGTGATTTGTGTGTGTTCGTACAGTGTGGAGGTGGAGGAACTGCATGAACGCACATTTCTTGCATAAACGTAACTATTGTAAGGTCGCGGGTGAGCAAAGTAATTGTTTTAGTTCATTAAATACCAGCGTTAAATACATATATACACACCCAAGACCTGAGAACAAATATTCGTATTATTCATACAAATATCTGCCCCGACGCGAGAATCGAACCCGCGACCTCAAGCTTCGTAGTCAGGTTCTCTACCTACTACGCCATCTGGTCGTCGATGATGAGTCTTGTGTTGTTGTAAATAAATGTATTTTCTTTCTTTCTTTAATTTTTTATCAAAATGGTAGGGTTTGTGTTCGGCAATATTGGACGGTCTTACTATGACATTTCGTAATCACACAAAGCTGTATTTACACGACAGTAGTGAAACGGTACGGTTACCTCGAAATGTACATTTTGGTAAAAGTAGCGATTTTTGACTTTACACTTTATATACCTACGGCAGGTTAGTATCTGTAAGACTGGTTTTGGTACATAAAATGACGAGATCTATAAGAATTTCACGGATACTTATTAGGGTTCCGTAGTCAACTAGGAACCCTTATAGTTTCGCCATGTCTGTCCGTCTGTCTGTCTGTCTGTCCGTCTGTCCGCGGCTAAGCTCAGAGACTGTTAGTACTAGAATGCTGTAATTTGGCATGAATATATATATCAGTCACGCCGACAAAGTGATTACATAAAAAAAATTAAAACAATTTTTTTTAGGGTAACCTCCCATAGACGTAAAGTGGGGGTGATTTTTTTTTTCTCGACTAACCCTATAGTGTGGGGTATCATTGGATATGTAGGGTATCTAGTGGGGTGAGTCATTGCGAATAAAATACGTTGTTTCTTAATAACTTCGATATAATGGAACGTACAACGAGTTACACAAGCGTTCCCACAACGACTGGCTCTACAAGGCGCGTCCCGCACCCGGGAGCGCACCTGTGCTACGTCAGCTCATATCTCGGTACATATGCACTACAATATGAGCTGACGCAGCAAAACTGTCCCTACATTATTATAATTTTGAAAATTGGAGATTGCCTCTTATTTTTACGATACTCTGTGTATTTGTATGGGAAAAAAAGTGCTTCATTTTAAAAAGTCGTAAAACATTTGTTTGAGTGATAGGAATTCAGGATTAAGAGGATGTCAGTGAATTACAAATAACCCTGTAGATGGCAGTAGTGGCGGACAGCTTGTCGGTAAAAAAAAAAACATTTCGCAGTGACCTGTGAATTCTGCGCTTGATTGTCAGTGTTTGTGGTGAACGTGCCGTTATGTCTGAAGTATTTCACATTTATTACATAGTTTTGAGGGTTATTGTACATAAAAATGACCACAAATGTTTATTTTCTATGATTCCGTCTTAAATCTACTGAATGTGAGTGTAAATACAGTGCAATTTCAATTTAAAACATCGAGGTTTTTTTTTGAGCTGGGATTTTGAAGATTTTAGCCAAATTTTTAGTAATTTGACGCCCTGATTACTGAAATATACAATGAATATTGACGATTGGTTTATGAAGATTAGATTAATAAACTTTTATTTGGGAAATATGTCACACTCGCCAAGGATTAATCAAAACACTTACGGTGCTCCTCAGGTTTTATGCTGTGGATGGTTGAGTATCCATGGATATTTGAAAATATATCTGAAATAAGGGTTTGTACAAACTATTTCTCGTGTGACTATTCGGTGTTTGGCATTATTGTTTCTGTTTGTATGTATTTTTTAAGTTTTTGCTATAGGTGCTATTGTTTTTAAGAATGTTTTAATTATTAAATTAATAAAAATAATATTAAAAGTATACCGCTAAAAACAGGCGAAATGTATCAGCTATCAATTTCATGTAATGTAAATTATGTCTTTAAACAAAAAAATAAAAAACAAATAAGAAATTAAGTTTAGTTTTTTGACGAAATTTACTTTCTCGTGACAATGGATACCATAGTATGCACGAACTGTAAAGTGGTTATTGGTTGCAGGCAGCCTTACGAGGGCGGCCATCTTGCTACAAAATCAGTTTCGCAAA
Source organism: Archips crataeganus (assembly GCA_947859365.1). NCBI lineage: Eukaryota > Metazoa > Arthropoda > Insecta > Lepidoptera > Tortricidae > Archips > Archips crataeganus. The sequence continues at coordinate 24,041,100 of OX402046.1, forward strand.
ATTATAAATGTTGCGAGGAGTAGGCAACTTGATTAATTTATTTTGCTAACTCACTGGGAACGGTATATTTAGATTGTAGTATCATTTTAAAGGTGAAAAACTGTTGTTTTTTTATAATTAATAAAAAAAGGGGGTCATCGCTCAATATTTCGAGTTATTAGTCGTCAAACAAGAAACTTACAGCCAAGTTTACCGATTTTACAACTTTGAACTTGATTTATGCAAAAAAAATATACGTGTGCTATTGTTTTATAAATAGTATTCGAAAGAATAAACATTAATTTACGTCTCAGTATTTTTTTCTTTATTTAAAACCTTGTAATTCGGAAGATACAGACGTTTTTGTTAGAAAGTAGTGAACGCGCGGCGCGGTGCGTCCGTCGATAAAAAACCCGGACGGTTTGAGGCATATTGGTCGCACGGCCCGGACTGTCAAGTGGCTATCGCAGTGGCTATTTGTACTATAAAGCTAAACCTTCCATAGACGTAAAGTGGGGGTGATTTCTTTTTTCTCGTCTAACTTTAGTGTGGGGTATCGTTGGATAGGTTGGATTCGTTTGCGAAATATGAGTGCTTACATTTTAGCTTACAGTTTTAAAACCTTGTAAGGAGATACGGAACCCTTCATGTACGAGTTCGACCGACTCTCACTTGATCGCTTTTTTTTAAATGCAGCTTCAGGGTTTTTGTTTTAGTTTAAAATTAATTTGCAATAGGTACTTCCCTAAAATTAGCTCAATTTGTGCAACCTTGCATCTTACCTAACGTCCCAGTTTGTTTTATGACTAGTTTTAAGCCTTGCCTCAAGTCTTAACATAATTATAATTACTTATATAGCTATTATAATTGCAGAATTAAGCACTAACCAATACACTATTGATCTTCTGTTTTCGGCTTAAGTACTTAATTTGCCTATATTTCGATTAACAATTATTTTTCTTTTTTTTGCACTGCTGCAACTTTTGTTCGCTTTATGCACTTGAGTGGCTGTAAAATTTCAGCTGTGCGGTGTCGACGGACTCGAATGCTACAACGTGACGTGTGGGGCGGTCAAGGCCACGGCTGCCACCAGCGACGTGAATTCTCGTCGCGGCTACTGAAGTTGCAAGTAAGCTGATTTGCCGATTTTAACTTTATAAAATTTAACGTGGGTAGCTGTTGTTTTCAATAATAAGTCATACTTGTACAACCAACAATGCAATTAAACATGGTTGATACAAAGAAAGTTGCTCCACTTGCAGAGCTAATAAAGTAACCAAACTTAGTTCTATGGGAAGTCAAGTTATCAGTTTTAATAATTATTTAAACTCAAAATTGATGAACTGAAACAATTACTTTGCTCACCTGCGACCTTACGATAGTTACGTTTATGTAAAAAATGCGTGTTCATGCAGTTCCTCCACCTCCACACTGTACGAACACACACAAATCACACAAACCCAATCATCACCACCACCAAACTACACTGACGCGTTTCGAGCTACACCAGAGCTCATCTTCAGAGTTGGTACCACAACCGTACGCTATTTATTATTATTATTATTTAATTTGTATTTTGGGCTGCATAGGCCCATATAAAAATACCTTAAAGACTAACATACATATTTATATTATAACTACCAAATGTTAGACAAACATTTACACGTACGTTTGTACATACGTGTGTGGTGTTGTTTTTCTGTGCTTCCATGTTTCAGTTTGTATTTAGTATGAAATGTATGGATTTCACAGGATGACCGTAAAAGTAATATAAAATGAAGTTGAAAAATAAAAAAAAAATACAATAACCCTTCCTTCTTCGCAGTCGGGTAAAAAGATACTTCATATCACACTTGTTAAAAGTTGGCTTAGTAGTGACATCTCTTGTTCGGGTGAGCGGGTAGTTCCGAAGGAGTGTTGAAGTCTCTCGATGAGGGTATAGATGCGCTGTATGATTGACACATCGCACATTTCAGTCTGTTAAATAATCACCTTTTGCAGTGAGACCGTATCACTGCAGAAGGTGATTATTTAACAGACTGAAATGTGCGATGTATGGGAAAAATTCGAGTCTAAACTCCTGACCAGTGGTGGTGTAGGGGAATAGCACGCGGCACGGAATGCTGAGGACCTGGGTTCGATTCCCAGCATTGGTCTTTTTTCTGGGGTTTTTTTCTGTGCTTCTATGTTTAAGTTTGCATTTAGTGCCAAAAAGGATAGAGAATCTAACAATAACAAGTGAAAATAAACGGATCACTCACGTCTTAAAACGAGTTTAACTCGACATGTTTCGGGCTAATCCGTAGCCCTTCCTCTCGGAGTCGCACGTCACGGCGGCTGCCAAACGTGCACTGCGTGCTAACGCCCTATTCGCGCGGCTTCTCGACGCAACTGACAGCGACACACAACTACCCCCGTTTTCATCATCACTATTATTGTCATTGTCAAATGTAAAGTCATTGTCACCAAGCTGCGACTTCGACTCCGTAGATTTGATTTGTAGCATTCGAATATGGCGGATGTAGACAGCGCCGCCCCCGCAGAATAAAGCCGCAAGTGAAAAATGACAATTTTACAGGAATAAATAAAAACCGAAATTGATCCACAACTTTTTAATAATAAGCAGTAGAAGTTAAGTTTTAGTGGCATTCAAAAGCTAATTTTTTTCCCCACTTATTTTAATAGCTGTTTTGGATTAAGCATTCATCATTTAAAAGTTATTGACGAAAAAACGATTTACAAAACTATATGCGTATTCTATTATTTGTAAAATTACTTTACGGTTTTGTTCGTCTATTTTTTTTCTTTTTTTAGTTTTGTAATGAACAGTAACTTTTATATTCTTTGTATTTTTTGCAATACAGTTGTAATGGCAACATATTATTACTGTTTTATTCTGGTCCATTTATAATAATACTGAACAAGTAACAGATGATTAATGTTTTTTTCAGTATTTTACAGGATCTTTTTTATATTTGTAACATCATTTTACAAAATACCAAAAGGAGAACGAGTTAAAATGATAAAGTAATAAATTTTTCTTAGTAAGAAAAACGTAATTTTAATAGTTTTTAAGAAGCAATAAAACGTAATATTTCATTAAAACTAGCCACTAGGATAAGTAGCCATCACAAAACTTAAAAATACTCCCAAGAATTTTATCATAAACAAGTATTTGCGATTGGTTTCCTTAATCTCCCTAAATTTAGTTAGTCTTGTGTATTTATTTGTAATCAAGAACTTTAAAATAACAAAAATAGTCAATCACTACATAGTATAAAACAAAGTCGCTTCCCGCTGTATGTCTGTCCCTATGTATGCTTTAGGTCTTTAAAACTACGCAACGGATTTTGATGCGGTTTTTTCCTGAATCTCACTTTACATTTTTTATCTGGTTTGGCGTACCATTGCATACCCCATGTAATGCAAAAAGAGAAACCATTCTACCGAAAATATTAAAAACATCTGAACTAACTGAAGGAGTTTTCATGTTCACATTAATTAGTTCACCCAACAATGACAGTGCGCTCTTTCAGGACTAAGCAGGTATTCAGATACGTCTAGTGAAAAACCGGCCATCAATTTTATTCTACGAGTGATGTGTGCCCTGCCCAATGCCACTTAAGTCTGGCGATTCTTCGAGCTATGTCAGTGACTTTAGTTTTTGCGCGGATTTCATAATTTTTAATGCGACCCCGCATACAAACTCCAAATATAGCCCTCTCCATCCCCCTCTGAGTGACTTTGAGCTTCCTTATGAGGCCCATTGTTAGCGGCCGCGTCTCAGTGCCATGAGTCATCGCTGGCAACACACACAAGTCCAAAGACTTTTGACTTGAGACACTGCGGTATATTGGATGACAAGATATTGCGAAGCTTTCCGAACGCTGCCCAGCCGAGTCTATTTCGTCGATCGAAAGATCGAAAGGTCGATCGAATCGAATCGTCGATCGAAGTTGAACCTACCTAATTGGATTATATGTCCCAGGTAGATATAGTCGTCAACAACTTCGAACAAAGTGTCTCCTATTACGACGGGAGCTGGTACAACTTGGGCGTTCGACATAACCTTCATCTTGTCCATGTTCAGTTTAAGTCCAGCTATCTCGGAGACTCTTCCGAGGTCAGCGAGCATCGCACTAAGGTCCTCCATGAAGGTTCAGCCATAAGCACCACGTCGTCGGCAAATCAAAAGTGAGTGATGTATATTCGCCATTTACATTAATGCCGCGCTCTTCCCAGTCAGACTTGAACGCATCCTCTAGTGCAGCGGTGAACAGTTTCGGAGAAATAACATCTCCTTGACTGACTCCCCGCTGCAATAGAATAGGCTTCGACATCTTGTCCTGAAGTCAGACGGAGATTGTGGAGTCTACTTGGCACCGTTGGAGAGACTGCAGTACAGCCCAAGTCTGGATCGAATTGAAGGCTTTCTCGTAGTCTACAAATGCCAGGCAAAGGGGGCGGTTATACTCTTCGGTTTTCTGTATAACCTGCCGTTACGCATGTATGTGGTCTAACAGTGCTAAAGCCCTTTCGAAATCCGGCTTGTTCGGGAGGCTGGAAGTCGTCTAACTTGCGCGCGAGACAATTCGTGACGGATGAATCTCGAAAACAACTTATAAACATGGCTCAGAAGTGAAATGGGACTATAATAATTCTTCAATAAGGTATTATCGCCTTTTTTGAAGAACATCACCAATTCATGAATGGTGGAATCGAATACTTTCTGAAGGGCTTTGAGGACTGGTTTTCCTCTCGCCTTCAGAAATTCGGCCGTTATTCCGTCATCACCCAGGGGCTTTGCCATTCCTGAGTTGCTTGAGAGCCACACTAATCTCGTACAAGCTGACGTCCGGGATATTTTCGATGTAGTGTCGTGTTAATCTAGCTCTCGGGTCTAGAGCTAGATCCATGTCGGGTTTTCTCGTGGATGTGTTTTGTCCATAGAACTTTTCGACTTCTAACAATAGCTCCGGTTTAGAGCTCACGATCCTACCTTCATCGGTCTTTAACTCTGCCAGTTGGCTTTGCCCAATATACAGATTCTTCAATACCACTTCAATACTATTAGTATTAACATGGCGTATATCGCGCCTCAGAGACTCCGAGATCTGTCTATTAACCCGCCGGTATTGGCAAGCGTCACCAGATGTCTGTAGGATCATCTTACGTCGAGCTTCCATGAGCTTTATAGTAGAGGCTGTAATCTGTTTGGTTCTATTTGTAAGTATTTTTTTAAATGTTGACAGAAACTAAACACAGTTTGCATTGTCTATGATACATGACTCGAAAAAATTGACATTTTGTATTGGCGGGTGGCCACTACTTTATTATATTTAAGTGTTTAGAGACCGGATAATTTTATTTTTGGATTTTTTTTCCTCGCAATGTGATGAAAATCATTGTGTGTATCACGGGCAGTAAGTAAGAATTTGTAATGTAACACAAACAGACTGAGTTAGCAGCGCCGAAAGCGGTATGAAGGGTCACTTGCGTCCGCGACGTGGTTCGCTCTATGGTAGGAATAGAGACAACGACATCACTTGCTTCGTAAAAAATGGCCTATTCGGTTTGGCAACGGCTTTTACACTAAATATTTAGGTAAAACAGAAAAGTAAAGGATGTTATCGTATTAAACTATTTAGATTTTTTTTTCAAATGGATGTAACGGAATTGTAATATTAAAATCTGCACCAGATAAAAACTGCAAAAGGGTTTGCAATTAATTTTCTATTTCAGTTGCACCTACTTACACGAAACTTTTTTACACGAAACATTGATACTTTACACGAAACATTGTTTCAATTCTGGTACGCAATAACATATTGCTGATTTTTCTAGTTTTGTCTGTGACAAAGAATAATGTCTTTATTCTTTGTATCTTCGTAAGTACTTACTAAAAAAAATGGAAAAAATTGAGGTGATGTATTTTAACGCGTAGATGTCAAAACTGAATGAACAATAAAAAGCAGGTAACTGCACTTTGCGGCTTTATTCTGCGGGGGCGGCGACAGTATCTAATTTTGGTATTTCTGTTTCTTTGGCTAGTTGAAGTATAATTTTGATAGTGTTTTATGCGGCGATTAACCTTAATTAACAGTGATCACAAAATTCCATATTGCTCTCGTGTCTGACATTTTTTAATGCGCAAGTTGTTTCCACGTGGTTTCTGGAATTTTTCTATCAAGTTGCAGAAACTACAATCACCGTACAACGTCGCTCCCAAGAGAGCTTACTTCGACACTGGCGAAATTGTCCTACCGTTAAAGTGGGACAGAAGCCATATTTTTAAAAAAGAAGAAGAAGAAGAAGACTTCGACTCCATTTCCCACGAAGATCTGTATTTAAAAGGCCTGCGTCTTTGAACGTGGAGAGGCTGAAAGACCGCGAGGTGAGGGAGAAGTATGCTGAAGCCTTATCTGGAAAGCTGTTGCCAGTCGATGAGGCAGGTGACGTCGATGCAGCCTGGAGAGGTTTGTCTTCCCATCTCATGGAAGCCGCTTCAAATATCCTGGGGACGAAAGTCCGGTGTAATGAAGACTGGTTTGATGAGAATGACGAACTCCTCAAGGAATCATTTGACAAACACCGAAACCTCTCGCGACAGCATAGTAGACGAGGTGGTTGCGATGCAGCAGTCAAAGCCAGTGATCATGAATTGCGTAAGCTGTCTCGACAGTTAAAAGATAAGTGGTGGCAGGACAAGGCTCGTGCAATACAGTTGCTCGCTGACACAAACCAGCTCGGGGAGTTTTATAGCGAGTTACGTAAGTTGCTCGGTACGTCATACCGGATTAGAGTGCCTTTGCGGTCACTAGACGGTACGCACTTGTTAGCAACTAAAACGGACGTACTAAAGCGTTGGGCTGAACATTTTAACACGCTGCTCAATGTGGATCGATCAGCTGATCTACATAATATCAGCTTACTGCCTCAACTCCCTCTTGCCATCGAGCTGGATGAGTCTCTCACGCGCGATGAGGTTGTAACTGCCATCAGACAGCAGCAAAATAATCGGGCGCTTGGCATCGACCTTATACCAGGAGAGCTGTTAAAATACGGTGGTGACGAGTTGTGCACGTTAGTCTGGGAGTTGTTCGTTCGTATGTGGGCAGAGGAGCGGATCCCGACGGATTTCAAGGTGTCGCGCATTAGTGCCCTTTATAAGAACAAAGGTGACCGATCAGACTGTAACTCGTACCGTGGTATTTCTCTTCTTTCAGCCCCTGGAAAGGCCTTTGCCAGAGTTTTACTAAACCGCCTGAAGAATTTGTCCGAAAGGATTCTGCCTGAAACCCAGTTTGGCTTCCGACCTGACCGAGGCACCAGTGAAGCTATTTTTTCCATACGTCAGCTACAAGAGAAAAGTAGAGAACAGGGGCGTCAGCTGTATCTCTGTTTTGTTGACCTGGAGAAGGCATTTGATAGCGTGCCTCGTGAAGCCCTTTGGTTGGTGCTGGAGAAGCTCGGTTGCACGGAAAAGTTTGTAAGACTTCGTAGGCTCCTGCATGACGACATGCAGTGCTGCGTCTCCGTAGGCGGCGAACTGTCAGAGTTTTTCCCCGTCACCTGTGGGGTTAAGCAAGGATGTGTTCTATCTAGCACCCACACTGTTCGCCTTATACTTTGCGGTTGTAGTGAAGGATGTCTTACAAAGAGTTTCCAAGGGAGTCCGCATCCGTTTCCGCACAGACGGCAGTCTTTTCAATTTGGCCAGGCTTAAGGCTCATACCAAAGTCTCGTACGCATTGATCACAGAGATCATATACGCAGACGATCTGTGCTTTGTAGCAGAATCCCCAGAAGACCTGCAACAGCTGATGTCCATCTTTCACCTAGCTTGCTGTAAATTCGGCCTGAAAGTTAGTGTCAAAAAGACCGAGGTGATGTCCTTGGATACACGTGGTCACGAGACACTGATTATAAAGCTGGGTGAGGATGTGTTGAAGCAGGTAGATAAGTTCCGTTATCTGGGGACCTTGATGCTGAGATCAACACCCGCATTGGCGCCGCAGCAGCGGCGTTTGGAAAGCTGTGTTCCAAGGTCTTCTGCTCACATGACCTAAAGCTGACCACCAAAATTTCCATCTACATGGCTACTGTGCAGCCAAATATCTTGTTTTCTTCCGAGACGTGGTGTGTATATCGGCGTCACATACGCATTTTGGATCGGTTCCACCTTAAGTGCCTCCGAACCATCATGAAGATCAGATGGTCCGACCGAGTGCGTAATACCGAAGTTTTGCGACGAGCCAATGTTGGTGGCATTGAAGCCTATTTAATGCGTCGTCAGCTTCGGTGGTGCGGTCACGTATCTCGCATGGCGGAGAAAAGAGTGGCTAAGCGCATCTTCTATTCAGAACTGGAGGAGGGTAAACGAAAACACGGCGGACAGCTCCTTCTGTTCAAAGATGTGCAGATGCGACATATGAAAAGGTGTCGCATCGAGCCATCGCGATGGGAAGATTTGGCAGCACAGCGGCTTGAATGGCGCAGGACAGTGCAGAGGCAAGTTCGCGAGTTTGAGGAGCAGCGTAAAGCCGACCTCGATGCTAAACGCGACGAGCGTAAGTCTCGGCCACCTGCTGCCATTCATTATAATTACGTGGACGGTGTGCTTACGTTCCGGCAGTGCGGACGTACGTTCACAGCTAAGATAGGCTATGTAAGCCATCTTAGAGCGCATAAGCGCCAAATAAATAGCTAGGAGTCGAAGTGGTCGCCATGACCGAAATCGGTCGGATCATCATCATCATCAACATATTTATATTATATTTGTCGAGTAAAATGACTGTGACTTACGGGAAGGCAGGCAGATATGCGTTTCGTATGAGCTATTTTGGCTACGGAATCCTAAAAAAGGGATGACAAATAGTGAGACATTGAAATAACCTCGATAGTCCCCATGAATATCAGCCGTGTCATATATTAGACAAGCGACGCTTTTCAGTTCTAATAGACGACAGTCTTATTTATCAAAGTAACAATAAACGAAGTCTACATTTTATAGCATAAATCATTACCCGTACATTCTGGCATCAATAATAATTACAAATTTAATTCACGACTTACCGTTGAAGTATCTTAAATTACTCACCAAACATGAGTAGAGCTTAAGCATATAACTAAGAAAATATAAAGATTTGATTGTTCATGACAACGTCATAACTAATATTATTTATAAATTGAAAATATACCCTCTATTTTAAAATTAGCGTATGAAATGCTAAAGTTATTTATTTATTTATTTACAATTTCATAAACTTAAATCTATCATTACAGACAGGTATGCCCAATGCGTATGCAATGGAATAGGTATGCAATGTTACAAATATTTCTCATCGCTAAAATGAGGTAGTGATAAAATTAATGTTAATCTTATTTTATATATCGCAATTGAAAATATAGGCGACGAGGACTAGTACAGCGACGAGCACTGGGACATTTACCTTAATATGGTAGAAAAGATATTTTGCTTAACCAATTTAGATGAAATTTGGTATACAGATAATTTGAGTCCAGGGAAAGGACATAGGATGGTTTTTATTAGGGTTCCGTACCCAAATGGTAAAACGGGACCCATTACTGAGGCTCCGCTGTCCGTCCGTCTGTCTGTCTGTCTCCAGGCTGTATCTCACGAACCGTGATAGCTAGACAGTTGAAATTTTCACAGATGATGAATTTTGGTTGCCGCTATAACAAAGAAATTCTAAAAAAATAGAAAAAAATAAATATTTAAGGGGGCTCCCATACAAAAAACGTATAACATAGATGCGCTGTATCACTGCAGAAGGTGATTATCTAACACACTGAGATGTGCGATGTATGCTTAAGCTGCGTACGGACTGCGCGCACTCGGGTACGCGTACCCGGGCTTGCGTGTCCTGGAACGCCATGTCCGTACGCCATGTACGCGTACACTGTACACGTACACGTACACGTACACGTACTGTACACGTACACGTACACTGTACGCGTACATGGCGTACGGACATGGCGTTCCAGGACATGCAAGCCCGGGTACGCGTACCCGAGTGCGCGCAGTCCGTACGCGGCTTTAGATAATTTAAGACGGGATACGCCTTTGACGTACCTTTTTTTTTTTTGTTCACGGAGTGGAAACACATTACGTGTACCCCCGGGCCCGGGGAGACCCGGTTTAGGTTATGTGGGGCTCTCTCTCCGGTCCTCTTCTCCTAATGAGAAGGGGACAGGAGAGCATACCCACTAAAACCACTCCGATGCTGACCCTCTTGCCGAGGTTGTTAGGCGCCGTGGGATCCATGGATTTCACCATGACGCCTCCCGGCCGCCCTAGCTTTCGCCGGGGCTACCCGCGCCAGGGGGGGAAGAGTTGCAGCATTTCAACCCTTCCCCAGACTCGTAGGACCGTGCAATGCGGACAAGGGATCCCCGTCCCTCGCCCGCTGGCCCTACTGGGGGATATGACGGGCAGCAAATCGCCTCCGCCTTACCCCCCTCCGTCTGCGCCGGAACAGGGGCGCGAGGGTGTCGTCCTCGCGCTCCCGTTCCGCGGCCTCCTTTTGCGAGATTACTGTCTCGCAAAAGGAGGCGACCGCCTGCCAGGCCTCCTCGCTCTCCAGCATGGCTCGCACAACGCTGGAGAGCGAGAGGTCGCTCGTCCCTAACTCCGCCTCTAGAGTTTGCCGCTCTGGGGCCCAGCTGCTACACTCTGACAGAGTGTGCTGGGCCGTGTCGTCTGGGTCGCCGCAGTGGTGGCACGTCGTATCATTTTCCCTCCATATTTGGTGCAAATAATGGCCGAAGCACCCGTGCCCGGTCATTACTTGCACCATCCGGAAAGTGAGGGCTCCGAACTCCCTCTCGACCCACTGGTCGAGTGACGGGAATAGAGCCGCTATGGTGCGCGTTCCATAGCGGCTGTCCTCCAGGTCACTCTTCCAGCGGTCCCTCACGCTCCACCATGCGGCGGGCAAACTCTAGCTCCCTGGGGGCAGGCCTTTCCCCCCTTCGCAGCGCCTCTTTGCGCTCCTCATATACCTCCGCGGCCGTCTGGGCGTCGATGTCCCAGGGCGGTGTTCCGGCTAGGGCGCAAGCGGCCATGTGGGCGACAGTTACGTACGCCCGTACCGCCCTGATGGCGCACATCCTTTGCGGCCGTCGGAGCAAGGCCTTATTACGCTCCGACAGCCGACTCGCCCAGATCGGCGCCCCATATAGCGCCATGCTGCGCACTACGCCCGTGTAGAGCTTGCGCACAGCTCCCCTCGGGCCCCCTCCGTTGGGCAGAAGTTTGCCCATCGCTGACGCAGCACCCACCAGTCTCGGAGCGAGTCTGGTGAAGTGCTCCGTGAAATCCCACTTCCTGTCCAGGACAAGGCCAAGATATTTGATGTTGGCCTTGACCTGGACAGATTCCCCCCCAATCGGTAGCGTGGCGTTCGCGGGTATCCGCCAGCCCCGTCCGCCGAAGACCATCGCTTCGGTTTTGGTAACCGAAACCTCCAGTCCCAGCATGCGGATTCGGTGGACCGTGAGGTCGGCCGCAACCGCTGCCCTGCGGAAGGCCTCCCGCATTTCACTTCCTCGCACGACCACCAGTGTGTCGTCGGCATAACAAATGATGGCCATGCGAGGAAGCTGTACCCCCCTGATTACCCAGTCGTAACCCAGGTTCCACAATAGTGGTCCGAGGACCGACCCTTGTGGAACCCCACAGCCCATAGGCCTTGCCTTCCGCTCCCCTTCATGATCGTAGAGCACTACCCTGTCCTCAAGGTAGTGCCCCACGATCTTCTGCAGGTACAATGGTACCCGGTGGTACCTGAGGGCCTCCAGAATTACAGAGTAGGGGAGGGTGCCGAACGCGTTGGCGATGTCCAAGGACACCGCCACCACTCCCTCCCCTCTTCCCGCCGCGACGTCTATAAAGGCTTTTAGCTCCTTAATAGCGTCCAGCGGCCTTTGACGTACCTACCTTTACTTGCAAATTTTTCTGCCAATTCGCCCGAGGGGCGAGGTACAACGAACAGCACACATCTACGCGTTGCCGCACACTCATGTTAAAAATGTGTGCGTTCCTACAGATACCTACCATAACAAAATCGTCACACAAATGTAAAGCACGCACACAACTATACAAGTCGTAATCACACTGATTTTTAGACGACAACTAAGTAACACTTGAAATAGTGATGTGACATGTGTAAAGACCGAAAAAGAAAAAATGAATGACTGAAATTAAAGTCATATGTCATATATTTTGAACGAAAGCGGTTATCATTAAGTAAATTTTTCACGAATTTTAATAGTTTTTCACTGCGGATTCACCTACTCGTAATTTAATGACAGAAAATTGTAGACATCTGATTTTTAGATCAATACACCTATAAAGCTAAATAAGAAGATCGCTGTAAACCTCCGCTGCTGCCCTCTCGTTCTGAGAGGAGGCCTGTGCTCTACAGTGCGACCTATATACGTCGAGATGATGACTATGAGACTGCTCCGATCTATTGTTTATGATAGAGACTGTATACCATCTGCAGATTAAAACGAAAATACTCAAAAATAATTTTCATGAACGTGTTTATTTTATCTAATACCTTTAAACGAGCAATTCTTGTATATATATATATATATATATATATATATATATATATATAATCAGGATCTCGGAAACGGCTCCAACGATTTCGATGAAATTTGGTAAGTGGGGGTTTTCGGGGATGAAAAACTGATCTAGCTATGTTTCATTTTCAGAAAACCGCTTTTACTCGTGTTTTCCGGCTATTTTTGTTTGCATTAGAATACAAAGCTAAATTTCGCCGGCTTCGAGCAGATCATAATAGCACAGTAGAAATCGGGTGGTCGCGGATCCAGCCGACCTCGGTTCGATTCCGCGTTTTTCTTAAGGATTTTAGTTTTTTTTTTTATGTTTATTTTTCATGAGAAAACGAAGTTTCTTCTTTTGTGAGAAAAAGTTACTTGTTTGTGAGAAAAAGTATTATAGGGAACGTGCAGTAACTATAGGCGGCAGCACTAATGCGACAAAAGAGACACTATGCGGACAGTAAAACAAACTTATCAAGAATTTATTGAATCAGGCGTTACTTTGCGGAGGTCCATATTAATGAACTAAAACAATTACTTTGCTCACCCGCGACCTTACAATAGTTACGTTTATGCAAGAAATGTGCGTTCATGCAGTTCCTCCACCTCCACACTGTACGAACACACACAAATCACATAAACCCAACCATCACCACCACCAAGCTACACTGACGCGTTTCGAACTCAACCAGAGCTCATCTTCAGAGTTACCACAACCGTATGCTATGCTACCAAATGTTAAACTAACAAACCAAAACAAATGTTTTAACTTGTCACTGTAACTTCTCAAGTACCCACTTTATTTTTCTTATTCTCAAACTACCCCACAAAAATTAACTTTTATTGACATATTTAAAACTACCTTGAATTTTTTGTTTATTTATTTATAAGGCATATTTAATTAATACTAACTGTTCAAATTCGACCCAAGCCGCAGTAAAGGAGAAGATACTAAATTTACCTGTTCATTAATAATAGACCCCATAGTGTTGTACCTAATTATTTCCATGCATTCCAGAGCATCCAGACGCAACCCCTTGCCGCAATAATGTAACACTTCATAAGAATCTGAATCTAACAATGAATGATTTGATTCCAACAAATGTTTTGCAAAATTCGATCTATCTGGATGCTCATTCCTATATGCCGAAACATGCTCTTTAAATCTAGTATTAAAACTTCGGCCTGTCTGTCCTACGTATATCCCATTGCAGTCATTACAAGTAAGCTTGTATACCCCCGATCTAGTTCCCTTATCTACCTGTTCTTTGTGGTTACATAGCCTAGAGTACAAAGAGTTGTTAGTCTTAAAGGCAACATTAATATTGTTTGATTTTAAAATGCCATAAATCTTATCAGACAAACCCCCGACGTAAGAGATGCTAGATCTATATTTGTTAGTAGACTGAGAAGGTAACGCAGCGTAAAGCATGCTATTTACTAACCGTGCCTGCTTCTTTTGAACTAAACTATCTACCATTGATTTTGTATAACCATTTGAGATCGCTATCTGATAAATAGTACTCAACTCTAAATCAAAATGTTCCTTAGAAAGAGGCACAGTCAACAATCTATTAACATAACAATGGAAAGCAGCCAGTTTATGCTGCCACGGATGATTAGAAGATGCTGGTATAACAGCATCTGTGTACGTGGGCTTACGGTATATTTTAAATTGATGTTTACCATTTAATTTTGAAATCGTTAAATCCAAAAAGTTCAACGAACAATTTTCCTCCAATTCTTTTTTGAACCTTATCTTTACGTGCTTGTTATTCAAACCATTAATAAACACGTCAAGCTGTCTCATACTCCCTCTCCAGCATAAATAAATAAACAAAAAATTCAAGGTAGTTTTAAATATGTCAATAAAAGTTAATTTTTGTGGGGTAGTTTGAGAATAAGAAAAATAAAGTGGGTACTTGAGAAGTTACAGTGACAAGTTAAAACATTTGTTTTGGTTTGTTAGTTTAACAGTTGGTAGCATAGCATACGGTTGTGGTAACTCTGAAGATGAGCTCTAGTTGAGTTCGAAACGCGTCAGTGTAGCTTGGTGGTGGTGATGGTTGGGTTTATGTGATTTGTGTGTGTTCGTACAGTGTGGAGGTGGAGGAACTGCATGAACGCACATTTCTTGCATAAACGTAACTATTGTAAGGTCGCGGGTGAGCAAAGTAATTGTTTTAGTTCATTAAACTTATCAAGGTAAAGCATTCAAATTGATGGCACCCTTATGACACCAGTTGGCAGCACCGTCTTTGTGCACGTTCCCTATTGGGAGCAAAGAACAAGAAAAACCGGTTGTCTGTAAAGTCGGTTTACGGACGATAGTTTAACGTGGCTCACCCCCCCACCCCCTCCGGTTTTTTTGTCAAATATCTTGAAAACGGTGCATCCTACGGCAAAATCAATGAAATTTTCATCCCCCTTTGATGCCCCCACGCTCCCTCCCACGCACCCCCCCCCCGCACCCCCTCCCCCCTCTCACCCCCAACCCACAGAAATAATAATAAATTATTTCTGTGCCCCAACCCCTCCGGTGTTATTGTCAAATATCTTGAAAACTGTGCATCTTACGACAAAATCAATGAAATTTTCATCCCCCCTTGAAACCCCCGAACTCCCTCCCCCGCAAATATATAATCAGGATCTCGGAAACGGCTCCAACGATTTCGATGAAATTTGGTATGTGGGGGTTTTCGGGGATGAAATATTGATCTAGCTTGGTCTTATCTCTGGGAAAACGCTTGGTACAGAACGAAAGAAAGCCCTTTGCAGAGCTCGGTCGCCCAGGTACTAATTTATAATACAATAAAATCTTCTTCTTGTTTTTCATTTGTAAACACTTCGATACATACTAACTCAAAACGATCTGAGCAGATAGCACAAGTAGCCGTTCTGCGTCAAAATTCAGTCCATTCCATTGGTCTTTAGTTACGGGTTGTTTCGTAAAACTGTAAATACGAAGTAAAAGCAATTACCAATTAATTGCAAAAAAAACTTTACAGCAAAATCACCACAAAAAACTCTAGCTAGATTAAAGCTCTGTGGTTTAAAATAAAGTTAAAATAAACCGCAGGATAAACTTCATTCACTTTGTTCGTTCATAGATTCAGTTCCTTTGTCTCATCCCTACCCACGTGCCTAGTTACAGTTTGTTATTATTCTGTCATTTATGTTGTAAAATTCAATCTGTTATAAGTATTAACGTTCTGGTAGCGTAAATTGATAATTAAATTACCTACGTATGATAAGAAACACCATTTTGGGGGTAGTTGCAATATAGAGATCTCTCTCCAGGCAGATGTTATGCCTCGGGACCGAAGTCCAATGGATGAAAGTTGGAAGTTGTATTTATGCAGCCGAGTTGAGAAACTTCGAAAGCGTGATGTAGGATTGTAGTAATTAGTTCCTTATGTGATGACTAGATGGCGCTAGTAGTCGCTACACCATCTTTCGTAATGCTAGACATTGCTGACTTTGTTTTGCATGAAATAAATGCACAAGACATCATTTTCTAGGAGATTTGCTCACCAGTACAGACAATCAAAAATGACAACCTTCCCCTGCCAACTTTGGTTTTTTTAAACGATGACGTTCAAACGTTCATATACTGTTAGGTATGTAGCTATAGCTATATTTTGTAGCGAGTAACAAGTTTGTAAGATGAGGGTCAGTCGCATTAAATGGGTTCTACGCGCACGCCTGTGTTTTATTCACGACAAGTGGCGACGAGCGGGCAATTAAATCAAGAATAAATATTTACGCGTGATAAGTAATTATAAATTTTAGCCTACAAAATGCACACAACGATTGGAAACCTGCCTAATTTTGAGATTGGAAGTGATTGGAAAGTGTTTAAAGAAAGATTAAGCATCTGGCTTAATGCGAACACGATCACAAAGATTGAGGGTACGGTCGATCGACGGCGTGCGGTGTTACTGAGTGCACTCACTGAATCCGCGTATAAGTTAGTACGCGAGTTGATATCACCAAAGACGGTGGAAGAATTATCTTATGAAGAGATAATACAACAGGTAGATAGGCATTTACTACCAAAGAAGTCCCTATTCGCAGAAAGACACAATTTTCTAAGTGCCACCCAGCGCACAGACGAAGATTTTACACAATGGGCAGCTCGAGTACGCTATCTATCGACCGATTGCAAGTTCGGCGGATTCGTGGATGACATGCTGCGGGACCGGTTCGTCCTGGGCATGCAGGCGGGTCCCGAGAGGGACAGGCTGTTCACGGAGGACGCGCAGAAACTGACGCTCGCGCTGGCCCTGGACATCGCCGTGTCGCTGAGCGGCGCCCGCAGCGCTGCGCGCCAGTCGGCCGCGGCCCGCGCCCCGCCGGTTCCCCTAGACATCTACAAGGTGGCTGGAACATCAACGTTGGCTTATCAGCAGTGTGAAGTGTGCGGCTATCATAATCATACCGTCGAAAAGTGTAGGTTCAAAGCGTATAAGTGCAAAAAATGCGGTGTCAAAGGTCACCTTAAACGCATGTGTAAGCAAACAAAATACGTAAACATACTGCAGCCGGCCGGAGAGAACAACGATGATGACGATGGTAAGAGCAAAACATTTTTGAGAGGAAAAAATGACACAATTTTTAACATTCGAACTTACCGGGGCGAAGCGATTACCTTGTCCGTTGATGTATGCGGGAAAATCATTAAGTTTGAAGTTGATAGCGGTTCATGTGCCACAGCAATACCTATGGATATGTATAATTTACATTTTAAAGGGATGCCCTTGATACCACCGAAAACTATTTTAAAATCATATTCAGGGGAAATATTAAATACTGTAGGAATAATGCGAGTACCATTTACATACGAGGGGGAACGGAAATGCATCGATGTGTACGTAGTTAAAGGCGACGGTCCAGCCCTACTTGGTCGAGATTTCTTATCGATATTTAATTTACAAATATCCAAAGTTTTTTTTTGCGGTAATCAATTGGAGATCGAGAATTATATGAAAATATATCCAGAATTATTTTCCGATCGCTTGGGTTGTTTAAAACATTTTAGAGTAAAGCTAATACTTAAACCAAATATTAGCCAGCCAATTTTTTTCGAGCCCGCACTGTGCCGTTTGCACTGAAAGTTAAAGTGGAACAAAAACTCGATAGGTTAGTTAAAACAGGTGTACTCGAGCCAGTCGATCATTCAGACTTTGCTAGTCCGATAGTACCCATTTTACAACATTCCGGCGAAATTCGGTTATGTGCAGACTATTCGGTCACGCTAAATAAAGTACTACAAATAGAAAAACACCCCTTGCCACGGACGGAGGAATTGTTTGCCAAGTTGCACGGTGGTGAGCAATTTTCTCAGTTAGATTTAAGCCAAGCTTATTTACAGTTAAGATTAGATGACGATTCACAATTGCTCACCACATAAAGGGTTATTTAAATTTACAAGACTAGTTTTCGGCCTCTCAAACGCACCCGCCATATTTCAAAAAACTATGGAAAGGCTATTGCGAAATATTGATGGGGTACTATGTCTACTTGATGATGTTCTGGTCACAGGGGAAACTAGGGAACAACATTGTCAAAGGTTGGAACAAGTTTTTAGTCGTTTACAAGAGGCGGGGTTAGTACTGAACAAAGACAAATGTAATTTGTTCAAGGATTCCGTTACGTATCTCGGGTTTGTGATAGACCGAAACGGCATTCACAAATGTTCCAATAAAGTACAAGCAATGTTAAATTCAAAGTCACCAACTAATATACACGAATTAAAATCATTTTTGGGATTAGTGAATTATTATAGAGTTTTTGTACCCAACGCGTCCTCTATATTAAGCCCACTTAACAGTTTATTGCAGAAAGAAGCAAAATGGGAGTGGACTTCTGTTCATGAACAAGCTTTTGTTAAAATTAAGGAGGAACTCGCATCAGACAAAACACTAGCGCACTATAATCCGGATTTAAGACTGGTTCTAACCGTTGACGCGTCTCCACGGGGTCTTGGTGCCATTTTAAGTCAATTGGAAGGAGATACTGAACGGCCTATAGCATATGCTTCGAGGGCTTTAAGCAGCGCGGAGCGCAATTATAGCCAAATTGAAAAGGAAGCTACGGCTATTATTTTTGGCATTAGGCGATTCCATCAGTACCTCTATGGTTTAGACATACCGTTTATTCTCTGTACAGACCACAAACCCTTAACATATATTTTTCACCCACATAAAGGTGTGCCAGAGGTATCGGTAAATCGTCTCCAACGTTATGCGTTATTTATAAACAGTTACAATTACGAAATAAAGTATGTGAAAAGCGTAAACAATAGTGCAGATTACTTAAGTCGAGCGCTAGGCGCGCCGCCGCCGCCGCCCCCCGCACGGGAGCTACGGGATCGAGCGACGTATATGAATTTTGTAACTGACGGGGATTTACCAGGGACCCTAAAGCAGATAAAAGAGGCAATTGATACTGATGCTATATTGCAAAAGGTAAAAAATTACATACTAAACGGTTGGCCAAAGAAAAATTCCAAGGAAGAAATCCGACCCTATTTTAGTTGTAGGCTAGATTTGGTTATTGAACAGGATTGCTTGATGCGAGGTCATAAATTAGTTATACCTGCAATTTTACAATCGAAAATATTGGACGAGTTGCACAGATGCCATTTAGGAATTAATAAAACTAAAGCGGAAGCACGGTCTAGGTTTTGGTGGCCTCACATAGATCGCGACATCGAGGAAAAAGTTAGCAGCTGCGCTGTTTGTATACAGGCAAAGCCAACCCCGGCGCGCGCCCCCCTTACACCTTGGCCATTCCCCCCCCATCCGTGGCACAGGGTTCACCTGGATTTTTTTGGTCCCATTCAAAGCGTTATGTTTTTGATTATAATTGACGCATATTCGAAGTGGATCGAATGCTTCCCACTATCAAACTATTCGAGTGCTACTGTTATCAGTAAACTAGAAGAAGTGATGTCTCGCTTTGGCATAATGCACACAATCGTAACCGACAATGGAACTTCTTTCACGTCAAAGCTTTTTCAAGACTTTTGTTTTTTGAATGATATTAAACACTTAAAATCTCCCACGTACTCAGCTTCGAGTAATGGTCAAGCGGAAATAGGGGTAAAAATTAAAAAAAAACACATAAACGGTCTGATAAGAGCGGGCACTAGTATGAGGGAAATAAACGGTAGGTTACTGGAATTCTTATTTAGGTATAGAAATAGTAAGCATACAACAACGGACAAGTCGGCGGCCGAACTAATGATCGGTAGGCAGCTCCGCAACCGGTTTGATTTGTTAAAAATGCCTAATGTTGACAAATCATCGCCGTTCTCGATGGATCTGCACAATAATGTGAAAAATAAACAGTGTTTACAGGCTAAATATTATAATGGTAATAGGGACATTGACTTTAAACCGAACGATAACGTGTTAGTAAAATTAATTAATTGTAACAAGTGGGTAAAAGGTATTATTAAGAATCAAATCGGCAAAAACATTTACGAAATTTATTTGACGGAGACAGACGAACTGGTGAAAAAACATAAGAATCAGATATACCTATATAAAGGTAAAGACGTGGAATGTCAGCACGGCCTAAATGACAGCTACCACTGGTCAATGATGCCTACAGCTTTAGAGCCGGGGCTTGCCGTGGAGGAGGAAGAAGAAGAGTGGATAGAAGCGGACCCTGGGCTTGAGGAAGAGTCAGGACCGGCAACGCGGTCATCAGTGGCCACCAGCGCGCCGCTGTCCCCGCTGGCCGCGCGCACGGCGCCGCCTGTCGAGCCTCCGCCGCCGCCACCCGCCGGTCCGCCACCGCCGCCACCGGCGCAGCCCGCGCCCGCGGACCCCGACCCCCAGGACGAAGCCCGGCCTCAGCGGCACCCACGGTTGAGAAATATACCCAAAGTAATTTATAAGATATAAGTAAAATACTCTTTTGTTGCTGAATTCCTTTGTTAGTTAGTAAGAATTTTGGTGGAGGGTTGTTAGGTATGTAGCTATAGCTATATTTTGTAGCGAGTAACAAGTTTGTAAGATGAGGGTCAGTCGCATTAAATGGGTTCTACGCGCACGCCTGTGTTTTATTCACGACACCTAGCATGATATACCTAGCATGGCAGAGGGGGAAAAGGTGAGAAGGCTCATCCTGTCTTAAATTATCTAAGGGTGTATGGGATAAATTCGTGTCTAAACTCCTGACCAGTGGTTGCGTAGGGGAATAGCACGCGGCACGGAATGCTGAGGACCTAGGTTCGATTCCCAGCATTGGTCTTTTTTCTGGGGTTTTTTTCTATGCATCCATGTTTCAGTTTGTATTTAGTACTGGATTTTGCCCGCAACTTCGTCCGCGCATAATTCCGATTTGTGATAAAGCTTCATCATCCCTTTCATCGAATAAAACAAAAATCCGGCAACGGCAACATCGAAACATCCATTATTATCATCATTTCATCATCATCGGTGTCAGTTTGTGAACATACAAATTCCATTTATTCCGTATCCCATGAGCATTTCAACAAATCCGTCTTTATTCTATGCAAAATTTCAGTCTTCTATGGCTAGGAGCTTGGGCTGAGCGTTGATGATTCAGTCAGTCAATCATTTAGAACTTTTTTATATGTATAGATTTTTGACTACCTCATGCATGATATAATAATTTGAATTTATATATTTTTAAATCAAGATAGTAAATAGTATAGTGATAGTAATTTCACCGGTTGTCTTACTCTTCATGCCGGAACACAGTAACGCAAACCACTGCTGCTTGGCGGCAGGATTATATAAATATATCAATCAGAGACAGTGTAGCTTTCTATTAGTGAAAGAATTCTTAAAATCAACTCCGAAGTGCAATTAACTTAATTTCTATCCCGAAGGAATTTTGCATTTACACGGATAAAATAGCCTATATGTCACTAAGGGACCATTCATTTATTACGTAAGACGATTTTTGCCAGTTTTTGACCCCTGGGCCCCGGTGTAAGAAAAAATAAGAATCGGCCGACCCCCTCCCCCCTGTTTAATATTTATTACGTAAGAATCTAAAGGAAAAAATTAATACCGTTTGGATTAGAGATGTGCCGATCATGACTTTGGCCGACTAGCCGACTAGCCGATTAGTCGGTTGTAAAGTAGCAGACTAGTCGGCCGACTAATCGGCCAAACCGATCACGGTTACGGGGATTTCCGTGATGCTTCGTTTCACTCGCAAGCCGCCACCACCGCCCTCGAGCATGTCAGAACCTGATTTTTTTCATCATCATCATCATCGTCATCCCAACTTATACATATACGTTCCACTGCAGGTCACAGGCCTCCTCTCTGAATGAGAGGGCTTGGGCCATATTCCCATGCGGGTCCAGTGCGGGTTGGGTTGGGAGTTCCCACCATTTGATTTCTTCGCAGTCGCAGGTTTCCTCATGATGTTTTCCTTCACAGTAAAGCTCATGGTAAATTTCAAATTAAAATTTGCACATTAATTAATAAAGTGGTGGGAGCCCGGGCTGAACCCACACGTGAGAGGCCGTAAGTGGAACCACTAAATCACTCATAGTTAATTTTTGCTTTTATACGGATCAGAGTGGTGTTTTTGAGTAAGTATAAAAATATTTTTGTGTATTAATAGTGTTGTTGTTCATTAAAGTGAAAGAGCTCAATTCAAATTTAATCATGTCAAAAAGTTTTTTTAAACATTTGGACAATGATTCCCGTAAAGTCAGGTAATCAATGCCAAATGATAATTTCTCGTGGTGGGCAGGCAAAAACAGCAAATACTTACTACAAATATGACCATATTAAATACCGACACACAACCCTGATACCTTAGTTAGAATAGAATGTAAATGTTTGAACACAGACGATTCCTCAAAGCTTTTATTTAATGTAATTCCACCTACATGTATTTTATTAAGAAATACATACAAAGTAAGAAGCCGGATAGTCGGCACTAATTGCCGACTAATCGCCGACTAGTCGCCGACTACGAAAGTGGCTGGATAGTCGGCTTTACCGACTAGTCGGCGACTAGTCGGCACATCTCTAGTTTGGATTGTTTTAATTTTTATTTTTCAAAAAAACAATTTTTAGGAACGTCTCTTTTATTGTAGCTACTAATTTATTTTTTATTTTTTGGTAATAATCAACTTTGTTTTTATTTTCGAATTTTTCTTACCATCGAAATCGTTTACCTATACTCATATTATCCAAACGCGCGCTTTTTCAAAGTATAATCTTACTTTGCGCTTTTTTGTAATCTTACGTAAGAAATATCAAGACCCCCTCGCACACCCTTGTAAGAAAAAATAAGACATGGTCGACCCCCCTCCCCCCCTAAATCGTCTTACGTAATAAACTAAGGGAAAGTGTAGCTTTCTACTGATGATAGAACTTTCTAAATCAGCCCATAGTAGAATTCACTTATTTTGCATTTTTCCGGAGGAAAAGCAGCCTATGTCAATCAGGGATAGTGTGGCTTTTTATTGGCAAAAGACATTAAAAAAAAATTGAGAGGAAGCCTGTGCCCTGCAGTGGGACATAATACTACAGACTGGGATTATTTCTATCCCGCGGGAATTTTGCATTTTCCAGAGTAAAAGGGTAAATATTCAGCGTTTTTACGGCGGTTTTTTTTGTCATTACCATTTGAGCAGAAATTATTAAAATAGATGATGCTTAGGGTTAACTTTTTATGAAAACTTAAGACAGTACCGATGCTAAATCTAGTTTGATGAAATTTCGCGCGATTCACCCTTCGGTTGTGGTAATAATCGTCGAATGGTAATGACGTTTAACCGCGCGGTCAAAACGCTCGAATATTCACCCAAAAGCAACCTATGTCAGTCAGGGATAGTGTAGCTTTCTATTTGTGAAAGAAAGTTTCAAAACAGCCCCGAAGTTTAATTCACTTATTTCTATCCCGCGGGAATTTTGCATTTTCCCGGGTAAAAAGTACAGTACAGTAGTGCCATCCAGGGATAGTGTAACTTTTTACTGGTGAAAGATTTTTTAAATGAGTTCTGTACCTACAAACAAAGTAAAACTATCCCATGGGAATTTCCAAAAATCCTGAAATTATTTTTTTGCTGTTATGCTCACTTACATTTATACCGAATTCAAAAATAATGGGGTGCGTAGATCTATCTGATGCTGAATGTACTAATATATTTGTGATCGCTTCGGATAGATAGAAGTAATAGCACCGAAAGAAACGAGTGACCGTGCGTATGCCCCCCGCCCGCCCGTCGCCTGCCCGCGTCGCTCGCTTCGACCGCAAACATTGTTTTGTGTTTTATTCATTTAAATATGACACAAACTTACAATATCGATTTTACATGCACTCATGATATTGAATATGTGAATTCTAATGATTGTAATATTCTTTTTAAACGTTTGTAGCTTGGAATAACAAAATTACTAAAAATCTTTAAATAACGTGCTCTAAATTGGCACAAATTTATTTATTGGGCATGTGTAAGTGATCTGAACTAGGAAACAGTTATGTTATCATTTTTTTTTATAACTTTTTTTACGTACTGTACTGACTCTACGTCAGTATGCACTGGACGAAAATGATACAAACTGGGTTTCCACACTCCGCAAACTCTCCTAGATACGATATATAATACAATTATTATTTTAAACTTTAAATTAATTTTGCCAGTTTTAATTTGAATAAAAATAATCAACCACAAATTATCGAATTTCTGAAAATGCAAATGACAGATGTGACACAAAACGCAATAATAAGCTTTATAGGTACGACTGTACCCACAGGCAAGAAATAAGGAACTTTAGTATTTTTGAAACTTAGTCCCTCAAAAAGCGTACCTTAGCGCTACGCGTCTACTATGGTTGCCAATTTACTTATTTTTTTTTTATTTTTTTTTAATTTATTTAATCAAACGGTACATGCTTTTACAACAAATTCTGTTATCGCCAAACTGTTACCAGTTTGTTGGCGATGGAGCACTCCATACTACAATTGAATCATGCACCAGATACACAAAACAGTTAACAACTAATTATACTAACATGCACAACTACCTACTTACACTTTTTACATATTTTTCTAAAAGGTGTTTTTTCATTCTCCTTTTAAGGACCGGTTTACTAAACTTAGGTTTTTCTCTTAACCACCCCATTTCGTTAAATAGCCTCGGCACTAAATATTTATTTAAACTTTTCCCGTAATGATTGATTGCTGGAGGCTGTATTAATTTACCTTCTCGTACCCGCCTCGTGTTGTATTTTTCAAACAAATTTATTCTTTAAAACAGTTTAATTGAAATCACTTGTCAAAAGTTGGCAGTAAATTAAAAAGCAACTAAGTGGTGGAGTTTGCTGCTGATCAGAACAACATACGTTTCATATTTTCACCAGCTTACGGTTCAAATTGCAACGGTTGTGCCGAGAGCGACCTTAAGTGTTGTAAATTTCATCTTAAACGGATTCTTGGCAACATGCACTTCCATATTCGAGAAGTTGTCCAAGCTGGTCAACCAATTAGTAAAAGTTATTTTAAATTCATGGAATAGTTTTCGATGAAATGAAAATCGACGTAACGAATTTCAATATAATAATAAATAAATAAATATCATGGGACAATTCACACCAATTGACCTAGTCCCAAAGTAAGCTTAGCAAAGCTTGTGTTATGGGTACTAAGCAACGGATAAACATACTTATATAGATAAATAAATACTTAAATACATAGAAAACATCCATAACTCAGGAACAAATATTCGTGCTCATCACACAAATAAATGCCCTTACCGGGATTTGAACCCAGGACCTCTTGCTTCGTAGGCAGGGTCACTACCAACTAGGCTAAAGCGGTCGTTAAAGCGGTCGGTTAATATTACCTAATGATAGCTACCCCCTCTTTCCACTTCCTCCAATGACTTTTTCCCTCCTTACTTTCGGGCACTTTTTGGTTGGCAGGTCGCTGACGTCGTTACCGGTGCCTGCGCTGCAAGATCACAACCTAAACCGCCTGGACCACTACCTGCGGCTAGAACAGCTGCGCCAGCACTTCTGGATTCGCTGACCGAGCGAATACGTGTCTGAGCTACAACAACGGGACAAGTGGAGCAACAGACAACGCGACCTTCAGCTTGGAGATCTCGTGATCATCAAGGACGAAGGCGCATGAGCTGAGTCACCAGACTATATCCCGGTCCCGACAAGGGTGACATTCTATACGTAGCCAATATAAGGACCGCCAGAGATATCCTTAAACGGACTCTCAACCGAATGTGCCCTTTTTCTGTAGATAAGGGTCCATGATCCAAGGGACGTCCCCAAATTAATTTAAAGCCGGGCATCCCTGCCCGTTCTAATAGATTATTACTAGCTAGCCCGGCAAACATTGTTTTGCCATATAAATTGTTTCTTATCACCTAGCCTAGGGGTATAAAAAATAGCCTAGGACCTATTCTCAGACCTACCGAATATAGAAAAAAAGTTTCATAAAAATCGGTCAAGCCTTTTCGGAGGAGTTCGATAACAAACACCGTGACACGAGATTTTTATATATTACAAGATTATACCTGCTATCGAAAACGATGATGATGATGATCTGATCCGACCGGCTTCGCCCATGGCAACAGCTTCAACACAAAACAATCTTTACATATAATAAAACTGTAGAAATCATGCGTCTGTCTCTATGTACACGCTAATCTCCGAAAGTATTTACTGAATGGATTTTCTTGCTTTAAGCTTTGTTTTATTAAAATGGGTAATAATGAAAAAAGTTATCGTCGTTTATATCTTCTTCTTCTTTCTACACATATAATAAAACAGTAGAAATCATGCGTCTGTCTGTCTGTATGTACACGCTAATCTTCGAAACTACTAAATGGATCTACTACGGACGGCTTTTATAGAAGGCAATCAGATCCACAAGATTTTGTTCAAATTCCTTCCATAATTCGTCCAATTATAACAATCTTTTTTTGATGTATTCTTCAGTTTTTCTTCCAGGACCATCTTTGCCGAAATTAATGCAAATCCTTTCAATTTCCTGAATGATCTGACTTTGACGGGTTAACAAAGTATCCATTCTGATATAAAATTTAATTTGTTGGATGATAAAGACCGGATCACTTCTGTATAACGGTGATAAATATGATTGGTGTCTGTATAGATCTGCGCTAGGCAGAGTAGGACGGGCATAAATACTTAGATATAAAAATGGGGGGAAAAGTGTACCTCGCTTTCACTGCGCCGCTTCTGGCAGGGCCCTGCTCGCTTCCACGGCGCTCTTCAGCTCGATCACTTTGTGATGTTGGTGTATGGGTGTGTGTGTGTGTGTATGTTTTTTATACGATACAGCCCGAAAACCTCACTTTTGATAATTTAATATGCGCACAATCACTAGGCGCGTGCCGACCGAAACTCCATAGATTTGGAACTGTCACCTTGACAGGTCAGAAGAGTATTTCTGATGGAATACACAGAGAGGTGTATTTTCCTAACAAGGTTGAAAACCGAACATTCCCCCGCCCAAGCCATTTCCAAAGGCTTAATCCCGAAACATTCCGAATAGAAGAAACCGAAGCCTAGTCCATAGGCAGCCGAGAAAGCTTGGCAACCGCTCGTTGTAAGACCGTGCCTTGAGCCAACTTAACGTCAGCAACGCGAACCGTACCATCTTTGCCTGGGTACAACTGGACGATACGTCCACGACGCCAATGTAGAGGAGGGGCGTTTTCCTCCTTTAATAGAACCAAATCTCCCACCTTGGGAGGGGCAGCAGGGTCATTCCACTTGACTCTCTGCTGTAGAGTATGGAGATACTCCAAATGCCAACGATGCCAAAATCTTTGTGATATTTGCTGTAACAGCTGAAACCGAGTTAACCGATGCAGTTTCTCCTCTTGAAGGGGGAATTCAGGAACGCCATTTAAAGGCTGACCGATAAGAAAATGACCCGGGGTCAGCACCTCTGGGTCGTTAGGATCCGAAGAAAGGTGACTTTGTGATTTTCGGTTTCCGCAATTTATGTGATTTCACAAGGAACGGCCCTGCATATCTGTGCCAACACCTTCAACGGGCCTGGCGACTACAACCCGATCGCGAGGCAAATTACCCATTAACGGTTGAGTGGTAGATCCCTTTAGATTGTAACACGGTATGCAGTTAGTGGTGACCTTATTAACCGCTCGTCGAGCCGATAATACCCAATATTTGCGCTGCAGAATACCTAGCAACATATTTGGACCAAAATGTGCATTTTTTAAATGTAAATCTCGAATTAAAATCGTTACAAAGTGACCCGATTTAGGAAGCACTAACGGATGTCACGAATCGTAAGGCAAGTCCGAATTGTGTAGTCTACCACCTACTCGAAGCAACCCCTTAGAGTCTAGGAAGGGGGTTAGACGTTTCCAATGGCCCTTAAGCCTTCGATTATTCCGCAGAGTATCTATTTCCTCGCCGAAGTTCTGGTTTTGAATTAAAGCTACACAAACCAACAAAGACTCTTCCCTTTCTTCAGGGGACAAATATTCCGATTTGATTTTGCTATCCTTATTCCGACAATTATGAGAAAATCTCCGTAACCAACCTACGACACCGATTAATTTGTCGAGAGAACTATACCGATTTAAGACTTCAAAATCCGAAACCGTTTGATCCTTACCGCTGGTTGCTACTAAGCAACGCAAACCAGGTAGCACAGCTGGCGCCTGTACTACCGAAACAGGCCAATGGGATTCAGGCTCCTGGAGCCATTTTGGACCCCACCATAAAGGATGGGAAACCAAGTCTGATGACTGGCAACCTCGGGATGCACAATCAGCCGGGTTCATCTGACCTGGAACGTGCCGCCACGAAATGTGTACCGCAGAATTCTGTAATTGTGACACGCGATTCGCTTCAAATACCTGTAGAGTATGAGGTGGCGTTTTCAGCCACGATAGGACAATGGAGCTGTCCGTCCATCCGTATACCTCCGAGACATCCATGGTTCTTTGCAAACAAAGACAAACATGATGCAGGAGTTTAGCTAAGAGCACGGCTCCACACAATTCCAACTTTGGAATGGTGAGCCGAGATCTGATAGGAGCGACCTTACTCTTTGCCATGATCAGGTGAACCGAAGAAGAACCATCCTCAGTGATGGTACGTAAGTAGACCACTGCTGCGTATCCTAATTCCGACGCATCACAAAATCCGTGAACCGAAACTTGGCACATTGACTTGGGAAACATACATCGCGGAACCGCGATCCGATTGAGGTTACTTAAATCCATTTTAAACCGAATCCAGTCTCTCGCTAGACTTCCACCGATTTCTTCATCCCACGTTAACTGTTCAAGCCACAACCGCTGGAGTAAACACTTTGCCCAAAACGTAACCGGGCAAATCCAACCTGTAGGATCATACATCCGAGCCACGGTAGACAAGATTTGTCTTTTCGTAATCAAATTATCCGAAGTTAAAGTCGTCCGATATGAGAAATTATTCGAAATTGGATTATATTGAACACCTAAGACCGAAACCGAACTATCCACTTCAGGATTATCAAACAAATGAGGAACTTGCAAATGATCTTCTGGTAAGTCCTTCAGAAGTGTAGGACAATTGGATATCCATTTACGCAACTCATATCCTGCCGAATCCATTATTTGGATTAATTCCCGTTGGAGTAAGAGAGCCTCCTCTTCCGTATTCGCTCCTGTCAAAATGTCATCGACATAGATATGTTGCTCTAGTGTGGCCGCAGCCTTAGGAAACCGTTCGCGTTCTCTATTTGCGAGTTCTAGTAAAGTCCGAAAAGCCACGAAGGGGCTAGATTTTAAACCATACGTATTCGTGTTCAATTCATAAACTAGTAGCGGTTCATGAGGCGACTCACGCCATAGAATCATTTGAAACCGCCTGTCCGAAGGATCAATCCAAGTTTGATGAAACATCATTTTAATATCCGTTACGAAAACAATCTGATGCTTCCGAAAGTGCATCAAAATCTCCGTGATGTCCCTATGAAGTTTAGGACACGCATGTAGACAATTATTTAGGGATGCGCCCGACGACGTAGCGCAGCTCCCGTCGAATACGGCCCGCAGTTTCGATTGTTCATCTTTACATACAGCATGATTGATGATTTAGACGACCAGATGGCCTAGTGGTTAGAGAACCTGACTACGAAGCTTGAGGTCCCGGGTTCGATTCCCGTGTCGGGGCAGATATTTGTATGAAAAATACGAATGTTTGTTCTCGGGTCTTGGGTGTTTAATATGTATTTAAGTATTTGTCTATCTATATAAGTATGTTTATCCGTTGCTTAGTACCCATAACACAAGCTTTGCTAAGCTTACTTTGGGACTAGGTCAATTGGTGTGAATTATCCCATGATATTTATTTATTATTTATTTATTTATTTATGATGAGGAATGACGTAAAACTCCTGACCCGATTGAAAGTCAAACTTTGAAAGTGACATATGACCGAGATCTAAATACTCCCGCATAAAGTTAACGTACTTTTCGCGTAAGGCAGGCTTCGCTTAAGCCTGCGTTCTAAAGCCAGAAACCGTTTCTCCGCAATGGCGCGGGAATCCCGTAAAACCGGTCGCGATGATATAAATGGTAATTTAGTCATAAACCGTCCGTCATTCAACCGTACTGTATTATTTTTATAATGAAGCTCACACTCCTGGTCTAATGGACTAGACTTGCACGCTTGGGGTGGCTCTTCCACCTTCCAAAACTTCTCTAAAGTATCCGAAATTGACGCACCAAAAAACTCCGAATCATCTATTTGAGTGGAGCCAGCCGGCTGCACTAGCACCGGGCCTAGCAATACGTAACCGAAAACCGAATTATAAGCCGTCAGCCCGTCAGGCTGTAATACTATTTTCTCTCCTCCTACTAGAGCGCCGAAAACGGCCGAACCCAATAATAAATCAATAGGTGCCGGTGAACCGAAGTGTGGATCTGCCACAGTTAAACCCTCTGTAAGCCGAAGAACCGAATTATTTAAATTAAGTGCAGGCAGGTGACCGATTATATCTTTCATACTAACCACCGGGGTGGTAACCATAGGAAACCGCTTAGTAACCGGAGAGAAGGTCAACGAACCCTTCCCACAAATACCGATAGCCTTTGTATTACCAATACCCCGAATATGGAAGGACTGTACTGTTACTGGAAGGAGCCCCGACCGAGGACCGAGAGAAACCGTATCCTATGGCCTAGTATACTGTTGGTCGTGACGACGAGCAGTATTCCTTTCGCCATGACGACGTTGGTCATGACCATCACGAACCTGACCCTCACCTTGGTCATACTCTCTGTACGATACCGTACATACATTGTAATAATCTATGTGCTAGTTTGTAGGTAGATACATAACGTAAGAACGGTCAGTTGTATGGCGACCGCCCACGCAAAAACATATAAAATTTGGAAGTGGAAATACAGTCTATTTAAGTTTATGTTCAGCGTTTCCTTCAATACCAACCAAGACCTGCGCAGAACATATGGTCCTTCGGCAAAAGAAGAATAAAGAAACAAAAACTTTTTTGTGTAAAGCGGTTTACTTTCCGTGAAATTACGCGGTGTGAGCTCAGTGAGATTCGCGGTCGGCAAGTTGTCGGCGCCCGTGGCCGTACAACTCACTCAGTTTTTTTTATTGACATTACGCAGTGCGTGAAGGTTCGTCAACAGTGTTGCGATCCCATTAAACTTTGCATCAAGTTGGAGCTGTTGCAGTTTCCACCCGAAGTCACAGTGTGACCCGATTTTCCCGTGCGGTGCGCCCGTTTTGCAGCCATCGTGCAAGAAAAGGAAGTAGTCAGGCGAACCTGGTTTGCCACTTCTGCTGTGCCTAGGTGTTGGCAAGATAATTCAGGCTGATTTGCAGTGCTCATCTTCCACGTCAGACTTCCTCATTCCGACGGGCGGGTAATCTCCGAAGTGCGGGGCCGTGTATGATCACCACTTTACGGTGTTCACGGCAATTTACCGGACTAAACATTGTTCCGGATATTTTTTTAATTTAATTTACCTATACCTACGTGCAGTGCTCGTAATCTTTTTTTACGTCGACGACGACGAGCGATCGACGAGTCGGTTATATACTAAGTACCCACTTGTGTACTCGTCTAACTTTAAGACATTAGTATTTCTCGACGAACTTCAAAAGTGTACTTATGTGCATATTAAATAAAAATTAATAGTTACGATAAATAGACAGTGATTCGTCTATAAATTGTTAAATACTTTCATTTATTTGTGCATAGTCATTACTACTGCGCAAGATTGGTACGCCAATCATATTAGCTGCTAATTCAGATTGAAGCCAATAGACGCGCCGTGCAGCGCGACAGGCGACCATCATTGGTTAAAGCCTTGCGGCGCCGGGTCACGTGTTCCCTCGGCTTCTGCACTGCACCGGCCGGCCGCCATTACTTGCATCGCTTGTGTTGTGTGTTGCGTCGCGTCCCTTTGTTTCGATATTTGATATTCTTCTAACTGCTTGTTGCGTTGAAGTAATTTAATTGTATAACGTTGTATACATGCTGTTTACTGCTACTGTTGCAATACTGTTATATATATAATATTAAGTTCAGTTCACTCTTGCATTTGTGCATACGTCGGTGCGTAAAACTTACATTACAAGTTTCATTTACTTGCCAAGTGTAGTGTAGCAACATATTATTATTATTACAATGAACGAAGACTTGAAGCGTCTCATCGCAGCCAGGGGACAGTGTAAAGGTTTCATGACGAGGTTGAAGGCATATTTACGGGATTTAGAACCAGGTAACTACGATTTAAATATATTCCGTGAAAAAAGCAATCGCTTAGAAAAGATATTTACGGAATACATGGAGCTAAATCTCGAAATTTCTTTGTTAGATTCTGATGATAAGGAGGCCGTCGAGGTCATAGAGAGCGCGTATTTCGAGATGTCGGCATTCCTCAACTCGAAAATTTCGCCGATTCCCGAACCGATTGCGGTTCCAATAGCCTCGCCGTCTGCGCAGGCTTCGGGAAGTTTCCAACGCTTACCGAGGATTGAGATCGGCAAGTTTAACGGCGAGGTAGGTCAATACCACGACTTTATTGCCTTGTATAATAGTGTTATTAACAAGGACCCAAGCTTGTCACAGTGTGATAAGTTTTATTATTTAAGGTCGCTTTTGCATGGTGACGCATTAAATATAATTAAGCATTTGCCTTTAAGTGGTGAAAACTATGAAGTAGCACTTAAGCTACTTTCTGAACGCTATGACAATAAACAACAAGTGATAAATTATCACATTTCTTCTATTCTTGACCTTCCTAGCATTAACAAAATGTCATCAGCAGCCATTCGCGACTTAGTAACAAATACAAAACAGCATTTAAGTGCGCTTAAAAATATGAATGTGCCAGTGCAGCATTGGGATTTAATTATTATAACTTTACTTCAAAGAAAGCTTGATCAGTACACTCTTAGGGCATTTCATTTAGAAAATAGGAGCTTGCATTTACCGCAACTAAATGATTTATTCATATTTCTAGAGGAGAGAGCCACTGCGCTTGAAACACTTGGCCAATCTCAAGCTGGCGCGCGGAGGAGCAGCCTGATAGTTGCTAAGGCTACCAGTCCCACTAGTTCTAGTAAGCTTATAAAATGTAAGTAATGTAATTCTCAATTGCACAAGATACATCAATGCCCGAGCTTTAAGCTGATAGACTTTGCGAAGCGGCAAGAATTTGTAAAAGAAAATAAATTGTGTAATATTTGTTTGAATGAACATTATGGTAAAAAATGTCTCTTTGGCTTTAAATGTTCAGTATGTAAACAAAAGCATAATTTATTATTACATGAGGACAGTGTACCCAGTAGAAGCTCAGATCATGTGAGTTTATTAACAAAGGTCAGTGACAATGTACTTTTGCCTACTATTAGGGTGAAGTTAATAAACAGGCAGGGCAATCCCATATATGCCAGGGCCATTTTAGATTCCGGTAGTCAAGTCTCATTTATTACGTCAGATTTGACCAAAGAATTTTGCTGTGTTTTCCAGCAAAGTGAAACTACATTTAGCGGGGTATGTGATGGTACCAGTAGAACAACACAACAGGCCACATTTGACTTATATTCAACTGCAAATAATTTTAGCATGCCTGTGACATGCCACGTAGTTAACAATATCACAAGCAAAATGCCACAATTTACAATTAATAGAAAAGAGATAATTCTGCCTTCGTATGTCAAGTTGGCTGACAATGATTTCCATGTCTGTGACAGGATTAGTATACTATTAGGTTGTGACATATTCTTCCAGGTGTTACTTCGGGATCAACTTCCGGTGCAACCTGGTCGGCTGTATATCCACAACACGCGTTTTGGCTACATTGTAGCAGGAAGAGTAGCAGGCAGTAGTATTGCTAATGCTACCTCTCATTTTGCCTCAGCTATTAGCTGCAAAACCGTTGGTAACAATTTAAGTTTAAATAATTTAGATAAATCAATTTCTCAATTCTGGCAGACAGAGAAGGTACCTGAAGTCTATATTGAAGCCAATTCTGAGCAGGAATTAGCGGAAACAATATTTAAAGAATCAGTTGTGCTTGACAATAATAGATTTCAGGTAGCTTTGCCTCTGAAGCAGGATATAAAAGTTTTGAAATTGGGTGATTCAATCACATGTGCTTTAAAAAGGTTTAAATCCCTAGAAATTAGATTTGCTAAAGATCCAACTTTATTTGAAAAGTATAAAAGTTTTATTGATGAATATATCAAACTAGGTCATGCGGTTCGCATTCCTATATCACAGTATAATTTAGAATCTCAGGCAGTTTTCTTTCTAGCACATCACCCTGTTTTTAATCAAAACAGTTTAACTACAAAGCTTAGAGTTGTTTTTGATGCAAGTATGCGAAGTTTAAGTAAAATTTCTTTAAATGATGTCTTACTTAATGGGCCTGTTGTGCAGAATGATCTGTTCAGCATTTTAATTCTGTTTAGGCTATTTAAATATGTTGTTAATTGTGACATACAAAAAATGTTCAGACAAATTTTGGTGGAGCCATCACATCGCCTTTTGCAAAACATATTGTGGAGAGAGTCTCCTGACAAAGAAATTCAATGTCTGCAACTTCAGACTGTGACCTATGGTCTTAAAAGTTCCTCATTTATAGCCACTCGATGTTTGCTTGAGCTAGTTAATAGGTATAAGGATGATTATCCCCTGGCTGCAGATGTGTTGCTTCACAATACATATGTTGATGACGCAAACATAGCTGGTAATGATATAGAAGTTGTAGTAAAAACTCGCGATGAGTTAATTGAATTGTTAAGGCTAGGAGGCTTCAGCCTGCACAAGTGGTGCGCCAATTATAACTCGCTATTACGCGACATCCCTTCTGAATGTAAAAGGGAAGAAAGTGAAGTTCATTTCACTGATGACAAAAATACAGATTTTGTAAGAACGTTAGGTCTTAAATGTAACCTATGTAATGATACGTTAATAATTAGTTCTCCTAAGCAAGATGTACTTGATAAGTATACAAAGCGAAAGGCTTTAAGCTTCGTAAGCAAGATCTTTGATCCGTTAGGCTTGGCGGGCCCCATTGTGATTAAAGCAAAGTTACTAATGCAACAAATATGGCTCAAAAATGTAGAATGGGATTCAACTTTGCCTGCCGAGCTCAATGAAGAGTTTAAAGCCTTTGCGACTAGTTTATCAAAAATGTCCGATATTGTAGTGCCACGAGATATGGATACATATAATGCGCAGTCTCTCGACATTTTTGGCTTCGCCGATGGGTCAAACCTCGCATATGGATGTTGCCTATATTTAAGAATTGTTAGTAAAGATGGAAAGGTAACCGTGAATTTGCTCTGCTCAAAATCACGTGTTAACCCGATCAACAAAACTTACTACGCCACGCGCTGAGCTTAATAGTGCTTTGTTATTAGCCATGTTAGCGCACAAGGTGTACAACATAATAAAATTAAAATTTGCAACAAATGTGTATCTGTATCTCGACTCGCAAGTAGTACTTGCCTGGTTAAAGATAGACCCTGTAAAATTAACTGTCTATGTGGCGAACAGAGTGAAAGCGATACGCGATTTGACGGAGGGTTGCTCCTGGCATTATATAAACACAGCTGTGAATCCTGCTGACTGTCTCTCTCGTGGGCTGGAGCCGCACCTTTTACAGCAGAATCTATTGTGGTTCCATGGTCCTGCTGCTTTAAGTAGTCAATATTTTGTACCAAAGGGAGATGAAAAAATAGTGCCAGAAGCAATACCTGAGCTAAAGTCTGCTCTGATTAGTGCCAAGACAAATAAGGAGATATCACTTTTCAATAATTGCTCTAGTATAACAAAAATGAAGCGAACTGTAGCATGGTGCTATAGATTCATAGATAATTGTAGAAAATGTGTTTCTAATAATAAAAGTGACAGGAAATTGGGATGTTTGACACCTCTAGAGTTGAGATATGCATTGCATGTCATTATAAGATACAAGCAACAAAAGCACTTTGGTGCAGAGATAAACGCTCTAAATAAAAACAAACCTATAAAATCAAATCTCGAGGAGTTGAACCCCTTTCTGTGTGCAATGAACTTGCTCCGTGTAGGCGGAAGGCTCCAGCTTGCAGATCTGCCTTACTCACAGAAGCATCCGATTATTTTGCCAAAAGGTTCCAAGATTACTCGGTATCTTATCGAAAATGAGCACAGAGCATTATTGCATGCTGGAGCAAAGCTTGTACTGAATAATTCAAGTTTAAAATACCATATAATAAGCGGCATAAGAGAAGTAACACATGTACTTTATAAATGTATTACTTGCTTCAAGTTGAAAGCAAGACAATCCCAACAGCTGATGGGCTCACTCCCCTATGATAGAGTGAACTCATGTAGAGTATTTGATAAGGTAGGAATAGATTATGGTGGCCCATTCACTATCAAAATGTATCGTGTTAGGAAGCCTATACTGTACAAAGCGTATGCTGCATTGTTCGTCTGTTTTACAACCAAAGCTGTTCATATTGAGTTGGTGTCGGACTTGACGACAGATTCGTTCTTGAATGCATTTAAAAGATTTATTTCACGCAGAAATAAACCGTCTGTCGTGTATTGCGATAATGCGAGTACTTTTAAAGGGGCGCAAAACCAATTGGTTGAGTTATATAGATTACAGAATGATAAAGGCCACCAGCAATGTACTATAAATCAAGCAGCTGAATTGGGAATTGAGTTTAAATTTATACCTAGTTATAGCCCAATATTTGGTTCTTTGTGGGAAGCCAGTATTAAAAGTTTTAAGCATCATTTGAAGCGTGTTGTTGGCGCAGCTGTTTTGACGTATGAAGAGTTAAACACGGTTGTTATACAAATTGAAGGAATACTAAACTCACGTCCTTTGACGGCTTTGCCTACAACAGACTTCACAGAAATGTCTTATTTAACACCGGGTCATTTTTTGACGGGTGCCTCATTGAGTTCCTACCCAGAAAATGATTGTACTAACGTACCAACTAATCGTTTGAAATTCTGGCAACAATGCACACAAATGGTCCAAAGCTTCTGGAAGCAGTGGCACAAACAGTATCTCGTACAGTTGCAAAACAGGCCAAAATGGCGCACTGAAAGTAAAAACATAAAGGTTGGTACATTAGTAATAGTCAGGGATGACAATGTAACTCCCCTAAAATGGCCGATGGCCAGAGTTGTACAAGTTTTTCCTGGGCCAGATGGCAAAGTGAGAGCACTTTCTATTAGAACTGCTAAAGGTTCGATAACTCGTACTAGTATTTATAAGATAGCTGTACTACCAATTGAGACTGACTAAAATTTAATTGATGTCGTGGGATCTCAGTTGTTTGTGCTATATAGGATTAAATAAAAGCATGTGTAGAATAAGTTAACTTTAATTTTATTGTCATATTTGGCGCTGTGCGGAATATGTACGATACCGTACATACATTGTAATAATCTATGTGCTAGTTTGTAGGTAGATATATAATGTAAGAACGGTCAGTTGTATGGCGACCGCCCACGCAAAAACATATAAAATTTGGAAGTGGAAATACAGTCTATTTAAGTTTATGTTCAGCGTTTCCTTCAATACCAACCAAGACCTGCGCAGAACACTCTCTCCGCTGTTGAGTCTGATGAGGAGACCGAGGTTGTGTGTGAGACGGAAGTGAACTCTTCGCCCAGACCGAGAAGGCGAGCCACGTTGTGACCGAGAAGGAGAGCCACGGTGTGACCGTGGTGGATCCGAACCGATATGACCCCCGCCCGTACGGGCCGGTGACCGC
Organism: Archips crataeganus; assembly: GCA_947859365.1. Lineage (NCBI taxonomy): Eukaryota > Metazoa > Arthropoda > Insecta > Lepidoptera > Tortricidae > Archips > Archips crataeganus. Next base: position 24,078,947 of record OX402046.1, read on the forward strand.
TCAGCCGAACGCCGCTGGTTAGGGTGGCCCTGATGAGAACCCGACCGATTGAAACACAATAAGGGATGATGTTTCCTACTCCCACACGATGCACAGTTAGGAACCCTATTACAATATTTATATCCATGGGGTCCGAGACAAAAGAAACAAAGCCGATTTTTCTCCACATAATCCTTCCGAGCATATGGGGACATTGCTTTAAACTCCGAACAGTGTGGAAGATCCCGATGGTCACGATCTCCACAAAAGCCACAAGGCTGGATGAGTGTCACTCCTGTGAACTGCGGTGCCCTACGTCGTGGCCTAGATGGATTTGCAACAGGCTCCTGAACGGGATGCACAGGGTCAGCCCTGGCACACTCCAATAACCGACATTCTACCTCAAGAAATTCCTGTAAATCCGAAAATGTTGGGATGGTCTCCGCTTCATTCCCACACTTTTGCTCAAACCGTGTCCTTAGATTAGTAGGCAATTTTGCCAGACATATATGGACAAGTAGAAATGACCACTCAATGACAGGAAAACCGAGACGCTCCAGTGAGTTGACTGCCATAATGATTGGATTGAGAAACTGTGCCCGCAGACCGATAAGTTTGGGAGACACAGACGGCAGGTTAAGGATCTGGTCCACATGCACGTCTGCCAACCAACGGGTATTTTGATACCTTTTAATTAAAAGTTCCCTCGCAATTTGGTAACCTTCATCCGATATCCGCAAATGTTGGATCAAACCCCGAGCCTCACCGGAGAGGCACGACATAAGATAGGCCAACTTTTGAGCCCCCGATAAGTCCGAACGTGAATCCACCAAACTATCAAATAGATTATTAAATCCTACCCACTGGTCCATCGCCCCAGCAAAGGACGGTAATTGTAATGTCGGCAACCGAGATTGTAATGTCCATCCGACTCCATTCGACTTGAATCTGACTTACTATCTGAACTATCCATTGCTTGTTTATATTGGAAATTCGCCTCCATTAGCTTATCGAAAGCCTCTAAGCCGCGCGTATACTCAAGGCGACATGCAGCAAGAATTTCGGCCTGGGCAGGTACGTCCGAATCAGAAAGTTCGATTATACGTTGAAACGCCTCTTCAAATTTTAAAAATTCCGTATTTACCGTTAACAGGCGCATTTTCAATCGACCCGCGTGCTCTGATCGCGTAATAAGGTCCGCACTATCGATCAACCATTGTAATTTAACTTTAAATACCGAGAAATTATATTTTAACGACATCGTAATGTTTATTAACTTACTCACCGAAAATAAGTAATTAAATCCGTATATAACTTATCAAACAGTAAACACCGAATGTTACGCGTATTACGCAAACCGAAATTCACTTATTCACTTCACTATTTCACTTAAACACTTATTTAAACCGTAAATTAAACACCGACAAACCAAAACAAAACAATGATTTCTAAACGATATTATAAATAACTTACTTACATACTAAAGGTAGTTTACTGAATTAATAAACACTGTTATCTTTCTTGATTTATATACCTACCAAATATGGGCGAGTGGGAATCCTGTGCCCTTGGTTTCGGATCAGCGGTGCCCAACGGAATATGAACGCTCGTATCACACGATAAGTTTTAATTTCGCGTGCACGCAGTAGGAGTAGGAAAGTTTTTATACCTAAAGTTGACCTTTGTTCGAGAGTGATCCTTCTGTACGTTAGTAGGTACTATTACTTATTCTGTGACAAAATGAGTGATAAGTAAGAGTTGTCAAACGTCAAACGTCAAATTCAAGTGACACCATAGATCAAATTAAATCCGAACTGTCATTAATGACAGCGTTTATTACCACGAACCCGAATACACCCAAGTTACCAACCCACTATCAAAAAATATGAACCGAATTGAAATTCGAAGGTAGGTGTACAATCCTTTGTTCGAAGATGAAATATGGTCAATCCGACCGAAATATCCAAATTAACCGAAATAAACCCGAAACAACCACGCTCTGCTACCAAAAATGTATAGATCTGCGCTAGGCAGAGTTGGACGGGCATAAATACTTAGATATAAAAATGGGGGGAAAAGTGTACCTCGCTTTCACTGCGCCGCTTCTGGCAGGGCCCTGCTCGCTTCCACGGCGCTCTTCAGCTCGATCACTTTGTGATGTTGGTGTATGGGTGTGTGTGTGTATGTTTTTTATACGATACAGCCCGAAAACCGCACTTTTGATAATTTAATATGCGCACAATCACTAGGCGCGTGCCGACCGAAACTCCATAGATTTGGAACTGTCACCTTGACAGGTCAGAAGAGTATTTCTGAGGGGATACACAGAGGTGTATTTTCCTATCAAGGTTGAAAACCGAACAGTGTCGATGGGTTTTCTATTAGTGCCTCTGGGTGGTTGAAATGTGTGTAGTAATTGCACCTTCTCAATCCAATTGGTGAGACCCGCTTGTGGGAGGCCAATCGGGAAAACCGGATACACTACGACACTTTTTTAAAACTGCAACGACACGACATACTGTAATCCTACGGATCCGCGTTACGAAACACGCGTACGTAGTCCAAAGAAGGTTCGAAGAACCAATAAATGTAGCGGTGTACGTGGCTACACTATAATGATATTGATAATTGATTGATAAATGATGATATTCGGTGATAATTGACTCAGGGCGGCAGGTAATAATGTGAACGACCGTGCTGATTGAATGCGTTTATAGCATTAACTGTTTTTATATTAAAAATACATTTCACATGACCTACATTATAATTATTGCCTACGTAGCGTAACGGTTGACCGTACAGCTTTACTGCGCGGAAGAACTCGCGGGCACCAGCTTCTTCTTCTAATTCTAATACCTATATAAAAATCTCATGTCACGGTGTTTGTTATCGAACTCCTCCTGTGAACTCCTCCGAAACGGCTTTCGACGGATTTTTATGAAATTTTCTGTTCCACATTTGGTAGGTCTGAGGATAGGTCGTAGGCTATTTTTGTTTTAGGCTAAGCTATGCAGACAATATGGTGTTGCTGAGCCCATCAATCTGTGCCCTTCAAGAACTGTTGCGCATATCGACAGTAAAAAGCAATCCTGCTGTAACCCGCAAAATCCAAAGTGTTCACCAGAGCCCAAAAACTTTTGAGATTTTAGAAAAAAAAAACATATCTCCTAAACTATTAATCCTATAAATGTAATTTTTAGAATATGAATGCCTTTTTTGATTGTTTATCAAGTCGAATACCAAAAACTAACTAGAAGTTAGTTTTAGTCTATGTTTGTGTGGGTTACAGCAATAACACTTTTTTTCCATTACGCAAATATGCTGTAAATGAAGGAGATAACTGTATGGGCGGCTCCAAAACAAGTATTTTACTTGAAAGCAAAACTGCTGTTAGTACTTATTACAACTATTAATTTGTGTCAATTTTGACGTAAATGAAAAATCTATATAACTAGGTGCACTTAATTGTTTTTACTGTAAGAAGATAAGAAAGGATAGTAAAATTAAAACGATGTAAGTATGGAGTGACATTTATTTGACGTCATTTTAAAATGTTTAAGAACATAAAACACTTCTAAATTACTAAATGAGATCAAAAATTATAACATCCCTTACACCTAGTTTGGTAACAATAGACGCTGAATCACAGGAAATACTCTACTGCTAATTAGTTGTCTTCTTCTTCTTCTTCTTCTTCAGCGCGTTTACGCCCACCGTTGGGCATACGCCTCTCCAACCTTTCTCCATCCAGATCGACTATCTGTCTCTCTCTTCCAGACCAGTCCTGCTGTCTCCACAATGTCATCGGACCATCGGGCAGGCGGTCTGCCCACATTTATTCTGCCTAGCCGGGGTCTTCACTCCAAAACGCGCTTGCTCCACCGTTCGTCGTGTCGTCGGCACACGTGGCCGGCCCAAACCCATTTCAGCTTCGCGACTCTATGTGCCACATCGATCCTCTCGTGCGTTTTCTAATAAGCTCGTTCCGGACTCGATCGCGCAGCGTTATGCCGAGCATGACTCGCTCCATGTTACGCTGCGTAACTGTTCTATTCGGGAATGGGACGAGTGAAACAACCGCTGCTTGAATACGCACTGACGTTTATTCTAAATGACAGCTACTTATATACATAACATTTCTCCCCGTTTTATTTGGGAACATAGTTGTCCAGTAACTTAAACATTAACGTTATAAAATTGCCTATAATTTACTTTGGGAATTGGACGCAACAGTATTCCCGACATCCCACCTCTAGGAATCTCGCTAGGAACTCTTTGCTGTGATTGCTCATCATCATTGACCGCTTCATCTTGAGTTGGTAAGTCGACCACAGTCGGAGGACCCGCAGCTTGGACGTGCTGGTTCACTTCGTCCTCTTCCTCCCCCTCGGCCCCTGCGCGCGAGGCTCGTGTCTCGGTGGAGGGCGTGGGCTCGGCACGTGCGCCCGTGTCGCTGCTGCTTGTGGCTATGGGATCATTCGGTATTTCCAAATTGAGATTATCGGAATATTTGGATCCGCTGCTGTCCAATTCTTTACATGATAACAATTGGTTTACATGTTTTTAAATTTTATAAGTGTAAGATGGTCTTTAACTAAATATACAGTTTTACCTTTTTTTTTTTTTTTTTTTTTTTTTTATGATATAGGGGGCAAACGAGCAGACGGATCGCCTGATGGTAAACGATTACCGTCGCCCATGGACACCTGCGACACCAAAAGAGTCACAAGTGCGTTGCCGGCCTTTTAGGTAGGAGTACGCTCTTTTTTTGAAAGCTTGAAGGTCATATCGGTCCGGGAATACCGCAGCAGGAACCTCATTCCAGAGCTTTGCTGTGCGAGGCAGGAAATTTCTGGAAAAACGCACAGTAGAAGACAACCAACCATCCAGATGGTGAGGATGGAAGTGTTGTCGCGTAGGGCGGTGGCGGAAGGATGCGGCAGGGATCAACCCGAATAACTCCTCGGAGCACTCTCCGTTGTACATGCGATAGAAGATGCACAGTGAAGCTACATCTCTACGCAGCGCCAAGGAATCAAGCCCATCAGAAGTTCGTTGGCAGCCGACTATTCGAGTCGCTCTCCGTTGTATGCGATCCAGAGGGAGAAGCTGGTACCGGGGAGCCCCCGCCCACAGATGAGAGCAGTATTCCATATGTGGGCGAACCTGCGCCTTATAAAGCTGAAGGCGGTGGGCTGGAGTGAAATACCGTCTCGATCTGTTGAGCACGCCGAGCTTCTTCGAGGCTAATTTAGCCTTACTCTCCAAGTGGTCGCGGAACTGGACTTCACTCGAGATGTCAATACCAAGGATTCCGATACTGGCTGTGGTAGCAAGGGGAGTGCCTTCGAAAAGAGGTGACGCGACAAACGCAGACTTTTTTGCGGTAAACGCGCAAACCTGTGTCTTAGTGAGGTTAAAACGGACTAAATTAAGTCGACCCCATTCTGAAACTTCTTTTAGGGAAGTCTCAATTTCAGACACAAGTTTGTTTCGGCACTCTATAACGTTTTCCCGAGAAATACCGGCGCGGCCGGTGTAAGAGGCATCAACCGTACTATCATCCGCATAACAGTGAATGCCGCCGGATGGCAGCATATCATTGACATGCAGAAGGAAGAGTGTAGGCGATAGCACACAGCCTTGAGGGACACCAGCATTCACAGACATGGAATCAGAGCATGCACCGTCAACTACAACCTTTATGCTTCTGTCCGTTAGGAAGCTGCTGATCCATCCGCATAATTTCTCAGGAAGCCCAAAGGACGGAAGTTTTGAGAGGAGCGCTTTGTGCCAAACCCGATCGAAGGCCTTCGCCACATCTAAACTAACAGCCAATGCTTCACCCTTTGTCTCAATCGCCTGTGCCCAACGATGTGTCAGGTAAACCAGTAGATCGCCGGCCGAGCGGCCGCTACGGAAACCATATTGACGTTCACTGAGCAATTGTCGGTCCTCAAGGTACCGAAGGAGCTGGCGGTTGATAACGGACTCCATTATCTTAGAGAACAGGGGAGTTATGGCTATTGGCCTATAGGTAGATGGATTAGAGCGGTCACCTTTTTTAGGGATCGGGTGGACCAGAGCAGACTTCCATGAGAACGGGACTACGCCAGAAGAGTAGGAGAGCCGAAAAAGACGCGTTAAAACCGGAGCCAACTCAGGAGCGCACATCTTCAACACTACCGGAGGGATTCCATCAGGCCCATTGGACTTATGGATATCGAGGGAGAGAAGTGCTTTACGCACTGAGCTTTGGTGGAACCGGATATCCGGCATACAGCTCTCACAACGCGGTATGGTCGGTGGCATGCGTCCCCCGTCATCCAAAGTCGAGTTGGACGCAAAGAATTTACCTAGAAGATCGGCTTTTTCCTTTGCGTCGTGGACCAAAGAATCGTTACCCGCGTGTAGAGGCGGAAAAGAAGGCGTGCAGAAATTCCCCTGGATAGCTTTGGCAAGAGACCAGAACGCACGAGTTCCCGAAGGGAGGCGCTCTAGTCTCTCGCCAATTCTACCAATGTGCAACGATTTAGCTCTGGCAATGTCTCTTTTAAGGGACCTGGAGGCAAAGTTAAACTCCTTTTTTAAAACACTGGTCTTTACATCCCGAACCTTCGCTGCATTTAACACCTATTTTTTTAACAATTATTCCTCTGTTCCAAGTAAAGTTTTTGTTGACACTATTTTTCTTATACATGACATTGTCACCCGGTTGAAACGATGGTCGATTTATTCCCCCAAAAGCTTTACTCTGCAAATAACACTGATTACGTTCCACAACTTCAGTGAGAGTGTGGGACGAGGATGGCGATGTTGGCGCATTTAATAAGTCCCAGCGCGAACGAAGTTTGCGGCCAAATACAATCTGGGCAGGGGAAGTCCCTGTAGTTACATGCAACGAATTCCTATAGTCAAAAAGATACTTTAATAGGTTATCATCAGCTTCTTTCTGAGTATTGCTAATCATCAAGCATGACCTGATGCCTTTTTTTGCCACTTTTACATAGGACTCGGCCTGCCCGTTGCTGGCCGGGTGATAAGCCGGGGATGTCACATGCGATATCCCATTTACCGAACAAAAAAGACGGAACTCTTCGGATAAAAAACATGTGGCGCTGTCACTAACCAGCGTGTGAACCAGGCCAAACCGTGACATAAATTCGTATAATTTAGACGACCAGATGGCCTAGTAGGTAGAGAACCTGACTACGAAGCTTGAGGTCCCGGGTTCGATTCCCGCGTCGGGGCAGATATTTGTATGTATAATACGAATATTTGTTCTCGGGTCTTGGGTGTTTAATATGTATTTAAGTATGTATCTATCTATATAAGTATGTTTATCCGTTGCCTTGTACCCATAACACAAGCTATGCTTAGCTTACTCTGGGACTAGGTCAATTTATGTGAATTGTGCCGTGATATTAATTTAATTTAATTTAATTTTAAAATAACAGTATATGATGAAGTAGAAGCCACCCTATATACTTGTACCCTTTTCGAAAACGCATCAACTATTACTAAATAACACTGATTATTTATTGGTCCCAGAAAATCGAGATGCACTCTATAAAAAGGTTGTGGGGGGTACGGCCACACTACGAGCGGGACGCGCGCTGGAGATGGTCTAAGCTGGGTACAAACTTCACAACAGCTTATCATTTTTTCGATAGCATTGTCAATTCCAGGAAACCATACCCTACCTCTAGCTTCTGCCTTACACTTTACAATACCCAAGTGCGACTTATGCGGTTCTGATAAAATTCTCGTTTGTAGTTTTTCTGGTATAAGAATCTTATGTCCTCGCATTACCACTCCGTTTTCATATGCCAGTTGATTTTTACATAATAAGTATGGATGAATATTTTGATCCATTACTTTTTTTGGCCACCCGTTCACGATATACTTCATAACCACAGAAATAATAATAAAGAGGATAGAAATGCCTTAGTTCCTATTTTGTTCCGGGACCAGTGGCGCTAGTTTGTCCCCTCTACTTACTATTAATGCACACACGCAAAAGACCGGAACCGTACTACGCAATCACGCACACAATTACTAATATTTTGCTTACAAACAATTATGAACCTAACTACTTAGAGACAGCGTTGAATAACACTCACCGTAAGTCATACCCACACTTACAACACGGCGTTCTTCATTGGCCTCGTCGGCAGTATGGTTGTAGTGTACAAAAGCAATTTATTTCACATTTACGCTAGGCCTCGATTCATCGACAATTTTATCGACTGTTACAATTTGCAGTAAACTTTACAGGAAATTATTGGTTAAATGATCAAATTTAAAATTAATTCGTGGGTATGGACATTAGTATAAATAATTTGTAGCTAATTACGTGAATTTGACCTAGGTATGTGAATGTGAAATGTATAATGTTTGGCTGCATGTGTTTGTCATACCAACGTCATAAATAAGTGACCACTTTTGTAGTACCTTGTCACTTTCAATCGTTACATAATTTCGTATGGCTTTTCAAACATGACGTTAAAGCGACAAGGTACAAAAGTGATCACTTATTTATGACGTTGGTTGACCCTACCACCGACTCTGTGTAAGTGAGAGATGTGAGTTTAAACATGAAACTATCGTGAGACTCACTCATAGTGAAAATAAACGGATCACTCACGTCTTAAAACGAGTTAAACTCGACATGTTTCGGGCTAATCCGAGCCCTTCTTATCGGAGTCACACGTCACGGTGGCTCCCAAACGCGCACTGCGAGCTACTGCCCTGGTCGTGCGGCTACTCGACGCAACTGACAGCGACACACAACTACCCCCGTTTTCATCATCACTTTAATTGTCATTGTCAAATGTAGGATAGGGGGGTAAATGTAGGGTTGTCAAAGTGATGTTGTTAGTGTTGTGTGCTACCCTACATTTGACGATGACAATAAAAGTGATGATAAAAATGTGTACTAAGTACCAATTAACTGTAGGGTGTATTCGTTTTGTCATACATATTTGAAATATGTTTTTAAATAATACGCTGTTTAATACTGAATTATCATTTTTAATATAAAGTCAAAGTCAAAATTCTTTATTCTTTATACAATTTAGGAATTTTGTAGTTTCGGTGAGAGTTTCGGGATTAAATAAACAAAAGAAACAATCAGTAATTTTTTTTACAATGGAATTGTAACTTTATTATTTGTACACTATTATACTAATAACACCACCTTTATACCGTGTTTAGGATGATTGTAAACTAGGATATCGACAAAAAGTCTACGCAAGTCAACGGGCATCACTAGCTCGGGATTAGTCGTAACCTGTCTTGTGTTCGTACCATGAACATTTGTGCGAGGCAGAAGGTTTATCAAAAATTGTATTACATTGCTGCGTATACTTCAAAGCAATCTGCGTTTTTAAGGATATGAGCAGCAATGGTACCTGAAGTTTCGTGTTAATAACGTGTAAACCAATATTTCATAATGAAATATTTTCTCAAGTTGTATTTTGATATAAACCGCATTATTACATTAAATTAATACATACAAATGAAATGTAATCCTCTTATTAGTGTAATTACACAGTGTGGACGAGTTTCCGCAATTGTTAATGCTGCAAAACACCATTTTAAAGCACTTGTTATCTTACCCACGTTTCAAATAGCACTGACCCACAAGTCGCGCGCTTGTGACCTACGAGTCACAAGCGCGGCGCCAAGGTCACGCGTCTAAGGCACTTCTATCCTCTTTATTATTATTTCTGTGTTCATAACCTTGCTCAATAATAAATCTTTACTAGTTTCTTCGCGTAATTCTTTTAGCGTAACGGGTAAACTAGCATCAACAACAAAGTTCAAATACGAGGCTCGATCTTCGATAAACGCTGGCGCTCCGCTATTAGTGCGGCCCGACCCGGCGCCGACTGAGTCATCATTGTTTACGCTCGCTCGGGATAGGTAGTCCGCACTGTTATCTGCGCCGCGAATATATTCGATAATATAATTATAACCACTCAAAAACATGGCATAGCGCTGTAAACTGTTAGCCGATACTTCTGGAATGCCGCGATATGGACCAAAAATGGTAGTTAGAGGCTTATGGTCCGTACGTAATACAAACGGTACTGCGCGGCCGTAAAGATACTGATGAAATCGACGAACGCCAAATATTATTGCTGTCGCTTCTCTTTGCAATTGTGAATAATGTTTTTCAGCATTATTTAACGTGCGTGATGCGTATGATACCGGACGCTCTAGACCATCGTCGCCGATCTGTGACAGTATAGCCCCCAAACCACTCGGAGACGCATCCACAGTCAAAATTACCTTCGCATTGGGATTAAAATGCGCTAGCACTTGATCTGAGGCTAAGTGTTTCTTAATTTTGTTGAAAGCATCGTTATGTACTGCATCCCAGCGCCATTTACAACCCTTTTTCAATAAGTTATACAAAGGGCTAAGTATTGTTCCTATAATAATTAACGAGCCCTAAAAACGATTGTAACTTGTTAACATCGTTTGGCACCGGCGCATTTAAAATGCCATTCACTTTAGCGGGTGACTTTTTCAACCCTTCTTTGTTTATAATATAACCTAAGTATTCCACTTCATCCTTAAAAAACTCACATTTCGTTTTTTGAAGTGTTAAACCTGCATCTTGCAGTCTGAGCAAAACAGCATTTAGTCTACTTAAATGTTCAGATCTATCGCGACCAGTCACTAAAACATCGTCTAACATGCACAACACGCCTTCCATGCCCGCTAACAACCCCTCCATATAACACGCTGGAAAATAGCGGGTGCGCAAGCTAACCCGAAAACAAGCCGTGTATACATAAAGAGGCCTCTATGCGTATTAATACATGTAAGTCTCTGTGACTCCTTGTCTAACACACATTGAGCATATGCCTGCGAAAGATCTAATTTCGAAAACTGTTGACCGCCATGCAATCTTGCAAACAGCTCATGCGCGGTTGGCAAGGGATAATGGTCCACGATCAGCTGTTTGTTAATAGACACCGAGTAGTCGGCACACAGGCGCAGCGAGCCATCGCGTTTTAAAACTGGCACCACCGGCGAGGCGTAAGAGGAGTGCTCAACCGGTTTTAATATACCTACGCGCACGAGCCGATCTAACTCTTTATCAATTTTATCGCGCAATGCAAGAGCAACCGGCCGGGCAAAAATCGGTTTAGCGTCTTTAATTAAATTAAGTTTTACTTCATATTTGTTAAAGGTTCCTAAATTGTCCGAGAAAACAACAGGATATTTTTTGTATGCAACTGGTCAATAATGTTGGCTGATTGTTCACAGAAGATTACAGGCATCATTTCGAGCTTGTAAAGAGATATAAAATCCCTGCCCAATAACGGGACAGCGCCGCCACGAACTACATACACATTTAATGTGTTTGTTTTGCCTGCATAAGTAAATGGTAGCCGCGCGACTCCTACACAGTGAATATTATCACCCGTACATGAAAACAAACGCTTGCTAGTTATAGACAACGCCACATCCTTAAAATATTGTAAATACGTTTGCTCAGAGATCGCAGTGACAACCGACCCGCTATCCACTTGAAACTTCATTTGCACTCCGCGGACATGAACTAACTCCGTCATAGGCTCACCCGTTAATGAGCGAATATTATAACACTCACCATCATCGCCGTTCTCATCCAAACAATCTTCTCCCATGTAATTTATTTTTTTGCACATGCGGCGCTAATGCCCCTTAACATGACACTTTTTGAACTTATGATTAGCAAACCGGCACTTATCTGCGGTGTGATTGTTAAAACCACACACGGAACACAACACTTTAACACTACGCTGATTATTCGCCGCGATCTTGAACAGCTGATCGGCGCGCACCGGCCCCTGGCCGGCGACGGCGGCCGCTCCTGCGCGCGCGCAACGCACGCTTTCCGCGATTTCTACCGCCTTTGATAGCGTTAAATCGGATGGGTTCTGAGCGAATAATTTTTCTCGCTCCGTTCCTGGAAGCATTCCCATTACAAAATGGTCCCTCAATGCCTCTTCAACGTTTAGAAAACCGCATTGCGACGTAAGGCCGCGAAGTCTTGCCGCTCATTGAGGGTAGCTTTCTCCTTCATTTTGCACAGCAGAATAGGATGGATGAGTGAAACAACCGCTGCTTGAATACGCACTGACGTTTATTCTAAATGACAGCTACTTATATACATAACAGTAACTTTCAGCGCGTGGATTATCTCAGCAGTCAACGTCCATGTCTCACAAGCATACGTCATAGCTGGTAGCACGCACTGATCAAATACCTTCGTTTTTAACGATTGGGGAATTTTGGACTTCAGCACATAGCTCAGCTTTCCGAAGGCTGCCCATCCTAACTGTTTTCTTCTATTTATCTCACCCATCATCGAGTCCCGGCCTAACTTTATCACCTGTCCTAGGTACGTGTACTCTTGCACCTGCTCCAGCGGACGTCCATTCAATGAAATGGGATTCGGTGTGAGATCAGCTTTCACGATAACCTTTGTCTTGTCCATGTTCATCTTCAAACCCGTTCGCAGGGACGCTTGATATAGTTGCTCCAACATGAGTTGCAGGTCTTCGGCACTTTCAGCAATTATAACTATATCATCAGCATAGCGCAGGTGGTTAAGAAGATACACGCCGTCAACATCTGCCTGGAGAGAGAGTTCTCTCTTGCGACTTTTACCCACAGAAGAGAATTAACCTTCAATACCATGTTTGCTCGAGTTTTGAGCACAGGTATAGGCAGTGATTCCAACTATGTAGTCTATAATCCCTTTCCGTATCACCAGTTTCGGTAGCTTTTATCTTTTAGTTCATAGAAAACACTTCATTTTTTAGGGTTCTGTATCCAAAGGGTCTCAACGGAACCCTATTACTGAGTCTCCGCCGTCTGCCTGTCCTTCCATCTGTCACAGAGCTCTATTTCTTGTACCGTAACAGCTCGACAGTTGAAATATTTGCCGATTATGTATTGCTATGACCGCTACTGAAGTGTGTGTTTGAACCAATATGTATGTGTGTGTATCGATTATGCAAGCGACTTGCAGCTCTCACCCTCCAGTTTTGGAATTAGTTACATTTCCTAGTTTCTCTTCTATTTTCTGAATACGATAAGGCCGCCTATTGCTTACCTTGTAACTTACTCTCTGTGTACCTGTTTTCTGTATTGCTTACTATTCCTGGTGTACAATAAAGAGTCATTGTATTGTATTGTATTGTATTGTATTCCCTTGCCATTCCAGTCCAATGTCTTGAATATATCCTCCATAACGCTGGTGAATAGCTTAGGGGATATAACGTCTCCTTCTCGGACACCTCTTTGGACTGGTATAGGGTATATTGGTTCTTTCAATTGTACGGTCAATGTCGCCGCCTTGTACAAGCTCTTCAGGATCTGAATATACCGGTAGTCTATGTGACATCGATGTAGCGACTCGGTGACTGCCCAGTGTTCTATGGAGTCGAAAGCTTTCTCATATTCGACGTAGGCCAGATAGAGAGGCCTGTTGTATTCTTCGGACTTTTGGATAATCTGCCGAAGAGTGAAGATGTGGTCGATCGTTCCAAAACCCTTTCGAAATCCTGCCTGTTTCCTGGGTTGATGTTCATCCAGTCTTTGTGTCAAGCGAATGGTCAGGATTTTGGAGAACACTTTGTACACCTGGCTTAAAAGTGAAATAGGACGATAATTTTTAAGCAGGGTCTTGTCACCCTTCTTGTGAAAGAGTATGACACTACTGTTAGTCCAATCCTTCGGTACTTCGCCAGTGACCAGGACCTCGTTGAACAAAAAAGTCAACTCCTTTACGACAGCTCTGCCCCCCGCTTTCAGTAATTCCACAGTGATGCCATCCTCCCCTGGAGCTTTGAATTTCTTGATCTGCTTCAGTGCTCGCTTCACTTCATACGTACTAATTTCAGGAATATTTTCCGTGTAGTGTCACTTGATAGGAGCACGTCTGTCGTTTAGATCAACAGAAGTAGGCTGTGGTGAAGTGGTAGAGTACCTATAGATCACTGTAGAATTCCTCAATGATTGTCTTGATCTCCCGGAGGTTACTTGTCAAGTTGCCGCTGTTATCTCTAAGGGTATTTAAATCGTTTCCTCCGTTTTTTCGCTGGAACACTTTCAAACCTCGATTTTTCTCTATGAGCTCTTAAATTTTTAGAGTGTTCTTCTTACGGATTTCACGCTTGAGAGTTTTGTTTCTTGGCGGGCTTCACACTTTCAGGAAATATTTCCATTTCCTAGGCTTGTGTCAACACCTGGTCGGGTTACTTAACCGCCGCCCGTGCTCGGCTTTATCCTTCGATTGGCACCACCCAGGGGGCACGTGTAGGGATTTTAAAGGTTACTTACCCACGGACGTGAAGGACGTTTTTAAGATTTATTCAATTGCATCATCATTTTCTGAACTTAATTTAATTACCTTGCTACCCCGCGAAAACACGTGCTAGACAGCTAAGTATGTGCGACACATATATTATTATATTTTCATGCAAAAACCCAAGCCCTCATCCTCTTTCAAATGAACATTGATTCATGTGTGTGTTCATTAAAATTACGTTTCAAAATTACTCCAGTTCGGTAGCGAAACACGGTTAGGTACAACAAACACGTCACACCTTCCCGAGCGTCGCGGAGTAACTGAACGACGCGGTAAGCCGCGGTCAAATAGGCGCGAGCGCGTGTTTCAATGGCGGTAAATGCGCATGATCAATAGACGACTACTGTATTGAAAAGGGCATAAATAGCAAAATTCGTAAAACTTAGTGTTTTCAATTTGGCGTAACTAGTCATTGTATATAATACCATATTTGTCTAGAATGTAGTAAACTACGATGATCAAAAGTTTAGTATCTAATAAATGTAGTAAACACGGTACGTTACTTAAATGTTATATGCAATTATGCTGTAACCCGCACTACTCAACATGTAATAGCGCTGTAACTACAAAGATCATAATATTTGCAAAAGGGAAATTAGTGTTAATTCCAAATGATAGAAAAATGCTGTTTGTCATGCTATTTACAGCAAGTATTCAGTTGTCTTTTTAAAAAAATAGGGTTAACTCCAATGCTGTACAAAACTTCTAGAGGTCGTAGAGCTACGAGAATAGGACCATTCGACGCAGAATTTTTTTCTGATTCTAAATTTGAAATAAAAAAAATTGTGAGGATTGCTTTTTACCGTCGATATGTGAATGTTACGCAGGGGCCCATGGCCTCAGGTACAATACCACTAAGAGTGAGATACTGGTATTTAAGGCCGGTACAAAAACATACCCATGTACTCTGCCGGTTAAGCTATATGGGACTCCTCTTAGGGTGGTTCAGGAATTTAAATATCTGGGCCACTGGATCACAGCGTCACTCTCTGATAACAAGGACGTTGAAAGGGAGCGTAGGGCGCTGGCAGTCAGGAGTAATATGTTGATCCGTAGGTTTGCGCGGTGTACTGAGAACGCAAAGATCACTTTGTTCAAGGCATACTGCCAGTCATTTTACACCGGCACCCTATGGATCAACTATACTCAAAAGGCTTACAGCGCCATACGGGTCCAATACAACAACGCATTCAGGATGCTGTTGGGGCTCGACAGGCGCTGCAGCGCGTCAGGAATGTTCTTGGAGGCGCGCACGGACGGCTTCCACGCCATCATGCGCAAGCGCACCGCGTCCCCGCTGCGCCGCCTCGGGGCCAGCTCCAACAGCCTCCTGCGCACGGTGGCAGAGCGTCTGCACCTGGACGGCCCGTTCCATTACCACTGGAATCGCTTGCATGTAGCGATTAGTTCATAAGCTAACTAAGTAGGTAGGTACTAACATAGGAATAAGATTTTTGTAACTAACAACTATGGATTTTTAATCTGGAATAAATTATATTATGATACGGATTTCCGATCACGGGCCCATGGGGACCCGGTCATTTGAAAGGCATTCATGGGGCCAAAGCCAACATGAAGAGGCCTTTGGTACCATATAATATAAATGAGATGGGCGCAACTATGGAGGTCTATCCATATAGGCGGACAGTCCTCCACAGTTGCCAATCTATTGCCAGGTAGGAATCGACATGGAATTGGCTATGGGGTTGGGATGTTGTGGACAGGATTACCGGGCTATGGAGTGAGATAACGGACACCTACCATTTCAATATCTCATAAACTGTTATGGGAATTTTTGAACCAGGCACGATGCGAGTGTCGACCCGAAACATGTCGAGTTAAAAAGAGTTTAACTGGACATGTTTCGGGCTAATCCGTAGCCATTCTTCCCTACACCACACGTCGTCGTATGTCGAGTTAAACTCGTTTTAAGACGTGAGTGATCCGCATATTTTCGCTATTGTTATTGTCTTCGATCAACAATACAACTGTATTGTTAATCGACGGTTATTGTTGTAATTTAAATTAGTTAAATTGTTATATTTATTTATTTCTTGATTGTGGACACCTATGGACTTTTAATTGAATAAAGATTATTTATTTTATAATTATTATTATTGTAATTTAAGTTATAAATTTAATGTTGTAATTTTTTACTCTATTTGTTTTCAACATTTAGTTATTAAGAAATTGAAAAATAAAAATAAATGTAGAATGATAATTCTGACTCGAAGACTGATTCTGAAAATTAATAAATAATGAAATAATCCAATTATGTATTATTAATTACCTTTTATGACTTTGGAGACACGGACCATCTCCCACCAGCCGACATGGAAAAGTGTGTGGAAGCGAAATAGCCACTCCTGTCTGGTGTTAGTTCAGCCTTCTACTTTCAGAGTCAAGGGTTTCGCGGGAATGTTTGATAAATCGGTGACTGTGAATCAATCAGTTAATCGGTCAGGATTTTTATTTTTCTATGTAGCTATAATTTCGTTTAAATGTAAAGTTCCCGCGGGATAGCTCTTGGCTGACAATGAAGTAGCTAATTTGGCTGTACTTTCCCTCGGCGAAAATGTAAAATTCCCAGGGGATACAAATAGGTAAATTCTACATTTAGACCAAATAAAAAAACTTTCACTAATAGAAAGCTAACACTGTTTCTGGTTGAGGACACTTATCCCGAGAAAGTATGAAGTTCCCGCTGGATAGAAATAACTGTTTAGACCTATTTTAAATATGCTTAAATGTCGATCAGAGACAGTGTAGCTTTCTATTAGTGAAAGAATTTTTAAAAATTAACTTATTTCTATTTAGAGGGAATTTTACATTTTCCCACAAAAAAAGTAGCTAAGTATATATTCATCGGGACTAGTGTAGCTTTCTATTGCTGAAAGTTTTTAAAATCATCCCTGTAGTTTCAGAATTACCCCCTTCAAACAAAGTTTAGATATTTCCCTACACCATAGGATTTCGGGAAATCCTTCCTTAGTGCACCTCTATGACATTCTAGGAATATGTATGCCAAATTTTAAGTCTCTAGCCTAGCAGTCAATCAGTCACGGTACCTACTGTTTTATAAGTAGGTATATTATGTACAAAACTAGCCCACGACTTCAATAAAATTAAGCTGAAATTATTATGTCAACTAATAGAAACCCTCCATGGGCTAACATGGGATAAGGTAAGGTGGGGTAAGACTATCACCGGGGGAAGACTACTACTGTCCAATAACTCGACATGCACGACTTCTGCTCTGCCTCTAATTTGCTACGTCGGTAAAGCAGCAAACATTCCAAAAAGTTCCCAGCTCAAACACAGTTGATGTTGTCGCTACTTTACGTAAACACATTGAAAATAACGACATTCAAAAATGACATTTATGGAAACAAAACACGAAGTCACCGGTTCGTTGTTTTTCGTAATTTTTTTGTGGAAAAAGTGGTGAATTTGAAATGTTATTAATGTTAGTAGTATCTCAATGAAATTGTCTTTTAATTAATTATATCAGTCCAACGTAAAGCGAATTCATTCACATGTTACTGATCGAAACAAATACATAACATCAAAATTACGAGGTGGGGTAAGACTAAATGTTCAACTGGGGCAAGGCAAACATATGTTAGTCTTGCCCCGGATCAGATGTTGTAAACTTTTTTTTATAGAAAGTATATTTTATACATTTATTAGCTACAGTACTTATTTTAATTAAAGCTAAACTGGTTTGACGTTTGGATGGTTGGTATCTCCCTACAAATACACTTAATTTTGCCATTTAACCATTAAACTTTAAACCTTATGTTTGAGCACTACGGCCAACGTGCTAAATAATTTTAAAAAAGTCTTATCAAACTGTTATTAAAACAATTGATTATGTTATTATTATTAATAAATCCGTCTGATTTATGTTTCGTTTAATAAAAAAGATTCTAGCTTTGTCTCTAATTTTTTTTACAAGACTGCCCTGGTTCTGTACCCCTGACTTTGATAATATGTTAGTCTTCCCCCAAATTAATAAACATACACGTACGAAAATAAACCTTATTCTGCTTAGCATTAAGTTTGAAATAAAATGGTCACATTCAAATTTAACGGTTTTTCTGTCAGAACTTAAGTAAGTATGATTTTTCAGATAATAAAACTTACCCCGTTAGTGGGGCAAGACTAGCAGTTTTAACATGCTGTAGTTTTTCCTAAATATATCTGTTTTGAATAAATTTGCGTTAAAATCAATATGCTTTTGCAAAAGCTTATAAAAATCTAAAGTTAGTTCAATTATTCATTTAATAATAAGACATAAAATTTCGACGTAAGAACCGATCTTGATCTCTAATAATAAACTATGTTAGCCTTACCCCACCTTACCTTACTAAAGATTAATAAGTTTTTGTTAAAAACGTAATTTTAAATAAAAGTTCTGAATTTAGGTTTTGTTGACTGTATTTTCATTATACCTACTCCTATCTACCTAGGTATTAATCACTTACTTAATTACATTTGCTTTAAAAACTACATCTACGATTGAACTGTTATCAATAAACTGAAACAATGGAGACTATCAATACTATCGTCATTACGAACGTGTCTTATTTCAAATATCTTAACTTATCTTATCTTTGTCTTATTCGAAATGATAACTACCAATAGTGTACCTGCGATAGCACTATAACTCTTATAGACAATTTATTGAATCAGGCGTTACTTTGCGGAGGTCCATATTAATGAACTAAAACAATTACTTTGCTCACCCGCGACCTTACAATAGTTACGTTTATGCAAGAAATGTGCGTTCATGCAGTTACTTCACCTCCACACTGTACGAACACACACAAATCACATAAACCCAACCATCACCACCACCAAGCTACACTGACGCGTTTCGAACTCAACCAGAGCTCATCTTCAGAGTTACCACAACCGTATGCTATGCTACCAAATGTTAAACTAACAAACCAAAACAAATGTTTTAACTTGTCACTGTAACTTCTCAAGTACCCACTTTATTTTTCTTATTCTCAAACTACCCCACAAAAATTAACTTTTATTGACATATTTAAAACTACCTTGAATTTTTGTTTATTTATTTATAAGGCATATTTAATTAATACTAACTGTTCAAATTCGACCCAAGCCGCAGTAAAGGAGAAGATACTAAATTTACCTGTTCATTAATAATAGACCCCATAGTGTTGTACCTAATTATTTCCATGCATTCCAGAGCATCCAGACGCAACCCCTTGCCGCAATAATGTAACACTTCATAAGAATCTGAATCTAACAATGAATGATTTGATTCCAACAAATGTTTTGCAAAATTCGATCTATCTGGATGCTCATTCCTATATGCCGAAACATGCTCTTTAAATCTAGTATTAAAACTTCGGCCTGTCTGTCCTACGTATATCCCATTGCAGTCATTACAAGTAAGCTTGTATACCCCCGATCTAGTTCCCTTATCTACCTGTTCTTTGTGGTTACATAGCCTAGAGTACAAAGAGTTGTTAGTCTTAAAGGCAACATTAATATTGTTTGATTTTAAAATGCCATAAATCTTATCAGACAAACCCCCGACGTCAGAGATGCTAGATCTATATTTGTTAGTAGACTGAGAAGGTAACGCAGCGTAAAGCATGCTATTTACTAACCGTGCCTGCTTCTTTTGAACTAAACTATCTACCATTGATTTTGTATAACCATTTGAGATCGCTATCTGATAAATAGTACTCAACTCTAAATCAAAATGTTCCTTAGAAAGAGGCACAGTCAACAATCTATTAACATAACAATGGAAAGCAGCCAGTTTATGCTGCCACGGATGATTAGAAGATGCTGGTATAACAGCATCTGTGTACGTGGGCTTACGGTATATTTTAAATTGATGTTTACCATTTAATTTTGAAATCGTTAAATCCAAAAAGTTCAACGAACAATTTTCCTCCAATTCTTTTTTGAACCTTATCTTTACGTGCTTGTTATTCAAACCATTAATAAACACGTCAAGCTGTCTCATACTCCCTCTCCAGCATAGGATCAAATCATCAACATACCTAAAATAGTACACAATATTACTATTACCCACAATATACTGATTCTCAAAATGATCCATAAATATATCTGCCATTAAAGGACTCAGAGGTGAACCCATAGCTAAACCATCACTCTGTAAGTAATAAAGACCATTGAACCGGAAATAATTTTGTTTCATGCATAAAGTTACCAAATCTATTAATTCACAAACTTCACCCGGATGCAACCGCTTCCTTTCTAAGTGGTCTTTTAGAATTTCTAGTGTCTCACTATATGGTACGTTAGTAAATAAACTGTCTACATCCAAAGAAAGCAACGTTGCATTCGGCGGTATGCTGATGTCCTTAATTTTACTAACCAAATCTAAACCATTTTTTAAACTATAAGAAGGTTTAAAGGAAGCCTTCACACGAATAATACTATTTAATTTCTTCGCCAATTTATATGCTGGAGCACTCACGTATGAGACAACTGGACGAACAGGCACATCATCTTTATGAATTTTAGGTAATCCATATAGAATTGGCGTCTGCGGATTCATGGGAATTACAAAATTTTTTTGTTGTTCGGTTTCAAAGGCAAACAAAGAACCCTTTTTGAAACAAAAGTGTTAGTGGCAAATACACTTAAAAATACCAATTCCACAGAGTGTATTGTCAATATAACCGAATTAAATTCTTTGAGATCTATTCAGGAGAAAGTGTATGATAATGATTTAGTAGTGACAAAGGCAGACAAAGGAAATTGTATTGTTTTATTGGATAGGTATCAATATAATCGGAAAGTTTTAGATATCGTTCAAGGGGACGGTTTTACAGTTTTACGTAAGGACCCTACAATTACATTTCACAAAGATCTAAAGAGACTAATAAAGGGTTCTTTGTTTGCCTTTGAAACCGAACAACAAAAGAATTTTGTAATTCCCATGAATCTGCAGGCGCCAATTCTATATGGATTACCTAAAATTCATAAAGATGATGTGCCTGTTCGTCCAGTTGTCTCATACGTGAGTGCTCCAGCATATAAATTGGCGAAGAAATTAAATAGTATTATTCGTGTGAAGGCTTCCTTTAAACCTTCTTATAGTTTAAAAAATGGTTTAGATTTGGTTAGTAAAATTAAGGACATCAGCATACCGCCGAATGCAACGTTGCTTTCTTTGGATGTAGACAGTTTATTTACTAACGTACCATATAGTGAGACACTAGAAATTCTAAAAGACCACTTAGAAAGGAAGCGGTTGCATCCGGGTGAAGTTTGTGAATTAATAGATTTGGTAACTTTATGCATGAAACAAAATTATTTCCGGTTCAATGGTCTTTATTACTTACAGAGTGATGGTTTAGCTATGGGTTCACCTCTGAGTCCTTTAATGGCAGATATATTTATGGATCATTTTGAGAATCAGTATATTGTGGGTAATAGTAATATTGTGTACTATTTTAGGTATGTTGATGATTTGATCCTATGCTGGAGAGGGAGTATGAGACAGCTTGACGTGTTTATTAATGGTTTGAATAACAAGCACGTAAAGATAAGGTTCAAAAAAGAATTGGAGGAAAATTGTTCGTTGAACTTTTTGGATTTAACGATTTCAAAATTAAATGGTAAACATCAATTTAAAATATACCGTAAGCCCACGTACACAGATGCTGTTATACCAGCATCTTCTAATCATCCGTGGCAGCATAAACTGGCTGCTTTCCATTGTTATGTTAATAGATTGTTGACTGTGCCTCTTTCTAAGGAACATTTTGATTTAGAGTTGAGTACTATTTATCAGATAGCGATCTCAAATGGTTATACAAAATCAATGGTAGATAGTTTAGTTCAAAAGAAGCAGGCACGGTTAGTAAATAGCATGCTTTACGCTGCGTTACCTTCTCAGTCTACTAACAAATATAGATCTAGCATCTCTGACGTCGGGGGTTTGTCTGATAAGATTTATGGCATTTTAAAATCAAACAATATTAATGTTGCCTTTAAGACTAACAACTCTTTGTACTCTAGGCTATGTAACCACAAAGAACAGGTAGATAAGGGAACTAGATCGGGGGTATACAAGCTTACTTGTAATGACTGCAATGGGATATACGTAGGACAGACAGGCCGAAGTTTTAATACTAGATTTAAAGAGCATGTTTCGGCATATAGGAATGAGCATCCAGATAGATCGAATTTTGCAAAACATTTGTTGGAATCAAATCATTCATTGTTAGATTCAGATTCTTATGAAGTGTTACATTATTGCGGCAAGGGGTTGCGTCTGGATGCTCTGGAATGCATGGAAATAATTAGGTACAACACTATGGGGTCTATTATTAATGAACAGGTAAATTTAGTATCTTCTCCTTTACTGCGGCTTGGGTCGAATTTGAACAGTTAGTATTAATTAAATATGCCTTATAAATAAATAAACAAAAATTCAAGGTAGTTTTAAATATGTCAATAAAAGTTAATTTTTGTGGGGTAGTTTGAGAATAAGAAAAATAAAGTGGGTACTTGAGAAGTTACAGTGACAAGTTAAAACATTTGTTTTGGTTTGTTAGTTTAACATTTGGTAGCATAGCATACGGTTGTGGTAACTCTGAAGATGAGCTCTGGTTGAGTTCGAAACGCGTCAGTGTAGCTTGGTGGTGGTGATGGTTGGGTTTATGTGATTTGTGTGTGTTCGTACAGTGTGGAGGTGGAGGAACTGCATGAACGCACATTTCTTGCATAAACGTAACTATTGTAAGGTCGCGGGTGAGCAAAGTAATTGTTTTAGTTCTTATAGACAAGATAAGTCAAAAGAGATAAAACATTCCTCAACTTTGATTTAAACTCTTTGGGATGAAGCAATAAATAAAACAAAGGTAAAATAAGTAATTTATTGAAAAAGAAAATTTTCTAAAACATTAATAATTATTATTCTTTTAATCTAAGAAATTCTAATGCCTGCACTTAGTTACCAAATATTTTACAATAATAAGATAATCACATAAACCCAGGAATACAATACATTAAAAATAAAAAAAAAATACAATTTTAAGTAGGTATTATTATCTAACTTACTATAAATAACTATTGTAGGTACACACAACAAAATATGAACACAGACAAACTTGTCCCTTAATCTTATTACCTTGTGTTTATAATTTCGTAATATAAACAAAAAAACAAATTTCAAAATACATTTATTTTAAAGCTAAATCATTTATTTCTTTGCATGAATGTAGTTTTACAAAACAAAGTATTTATTTTAATTTATTAAACTAGTACATGATTAAATTTAACAATATCTGTCTGGATCATACTTGGCCCAAATGGCATTTTAGATAAATTATTTTTTCTTTTATAATTATGTATGTTGTTATGTAGTCCTCTTTCTTATTGTAGTTCTTTTTGTTATATTGTGTAATTTCTACCTTGATTTTGTTTTGGTTTATAACTTTATTTCTTATTTTTATAATTTTAATGTGTTTGTACCCCGAATCCTGGTTGCCACGTGACAGGCATTGCCTAGTGTGGAACCAACGGTAATCGTTTTTGTAAAGACTTTTAATAAACTATTTTTATTTTTATTTATTTATTTATTTGTATGTAGTTAATTATAGTTTTACACTTGTTACTGTCAATATTTTATATCAATTTCTATTTAACGTAAAGAAAGCAAATTAATGTAGGTAAAAGTAACATAGTAAATTTATATATAAATGATATAAACAAATTTATATTGCATAATTTACTTTATGCATAAGACACAAAATTATAATTATAATTATAAACATTAGTTTTATTTACATTATCACAAAAATGTTTCACACCTGGTCATTAGGAAGGTATTGTATCGTCACACTAGTTTGAATTATTGATTCCACTCTGACTTTTTAAACTGAAATGAACGATAATATATAACTTTCCCAGAATTTCAGTTAGGGGAATGAAAGAATTTTTAGGGTTTCGGAGCCAAAATGGCAAAAACAGAACCCTTACGGCACTTTCACACGAGCATTCGGTTTGCGGTATCCTGCAAACCGAATGCTCGTGTGAATGTTACTACAGTAGCACGTATGCTACTAAACGGGATCCTGCAAAAAACCGAACCCGCAAAAAACGGGACGTTGCCCGTGTGAAAGTGCCGTTATAGCTTAGAGACTATTAGTGCTAGAAAGCTGTAATTTTGCATGAATATTATGTAGCAATTATCTCGACAAATCGGTATAATAATGGTGGTAGTGGTAATTTATTAATAGTTAAAGAGTAAATAGCAGCCTAACTTATAAAATATACCTCGGTAGGTACTTTGAAAAATCCTTACAGAATACAAAATTCTTAGAAAAATATTACTTGTTTAATACTGATAGGGAAAAATGTAGTAGCAATCATAAACAAAGTTGACGTTTAATTAAAAACACAATGAAGTGCTCTTGATGAAGGCGATTACGGTACACAATATACATAGGTAAGGTAAGCAAAGATTTCTTTGTAACGGGTACGGAACCCTATTCTGAGCGTGTTCAGCACGCTCTTGGCCGGTTTATTAATTATAATTTTAAAAAAATCGAGTTCGATTCCCGTGTCGGGGCAGGTATTTGTATGAAAAATACGAATGTTTATTCTCGGGTCTTGGGTGTTTAATATGTATTTAAGTATGTATCTATCTATATAAGTATGTTTATCCGTTGCCTAGTACCCATAACACAAGCTTGCCTAGCTTACTTTGGGACTAGGTCAATTGTTGTGAATTGTCCCGTGATATTTTTTTTTTATGCTGTGCAATTATGCTGTGTGCATTACCGTAAGAGACTCAGTACATTTGAAAGAACGCAGAACTCGGAACTCAGAACTCCAGACCGCTCTCTGTCTGCGCACACTCTAAGAGCCAGGCATTATAAATATTATTATTAATTTTATTATAACATGTTGGCTGCCCACTTCCACCATACTTCAACTAGTGTTGCTCCCAAGCCTTATACAAATTTAGTGATCCACCAGTGATGATCACAGAACCACCTTATTACTATGGTGCTAGCAAGTATATGCTAGGTATCTAATAATTTGTAATATTTAAGTTTTTGTAAATAAATGTAGAGTATGTGTGTCTACAAAACACAAAAAGCATGCACAGTTTGACTCTGACCCCCAAAACAATCCCAAAATCAATACACTGAAAAATGAACTTTGGATCCCACCTGTGATGCTCATGGCAGGGGGGGTTCACTCCGCAGTTTAGGTATGTTCGGCCGGCGCTCCGCCCGGGCGGAGTATGGCAGTAGGTTGTCAATTGGCCTTCAGTTCGCACGCTAGCCGCGTCGCGCGTAATTAAGATTTTTTTTTTGTGATTTTTGCAACAAACAATGACTTCTAAACGATCTTATAAATAACTTACTTACTTACTAAAGGTGGTTTACTGAATTAATACACACTGTTATCTTTCTTGATTTTTATACCTACCAAACATCGGCGAGTCGGAACCCTGTGCCCTTGGTTTCGGATCAGCGGTGCCCAACGTAATATGAACGCTCGGATCACACGATAAGTTTCAATTTCGCATGCAAGCAGTAAGAATAGACAAGTTTTTATACCTAAAGTTGACTTTTTTTCGAGAGTGATCCTTCTGTACGTTAGTACTATTACTGATTCTGTGCTCATGGCCACACAAAGAAGATTATGTGATTCCAACGATGATCCTCTTGGCAGCCAACATATTAACAGAATTGATGTACAGTCAAGGTCATATATATGTACATTGTATATTTCCAAGGTGTTACAAATATCTATACAACTCTATGCCATTAACCGCAAGGTTGATGTTCTCACAATATTTGATGCAATGACTGTATAGATATTTATGCCTTCAACTTAGATTATTTATGCAGCCTTCATCTGTATCATATCAGAAAATTATTCCACCGGGGAAATTACTTTATCCGCATAGTTGCAAGGCTCGGCATGTTTCTTGTCCGAATTTGTTTTAACCCAAATCTTTCTGAACCATACAAATCTATTTTAAAATAATACACTAGCAACTCATTGAGCTGATACATGTATATCACTGCACTTGTATTTTGAGTCGCACTTGTTTTGAGGCGCACTTATTGCAAGCTCGGGGAGTTCGTTCCACAAAATTGCTAAATTTTCTTCTTCTGTTTTGATGTTGATTGTTACTTTCTCTTTTCTTGTTTTGAGTACCTACTCCTCTGACATGCAGCTTTCCCACACAAGTACAGCTTCTTCAATCTGCAGCCGTTGTGATACAACATCACTTTTAAGAGTTTGGATTGAAATATTTGCTTCTATTGCACTCAAGTCGGTGATGTACCGTGACCTACTTTCCTGCCTAATAAACTGATGCGCAATTTCTAGTCCTTCTAATTCTGTATTTCAGCAGTGGATAGCCAGCAGCTCAGGTTTGGCGTTATCTTCTTGGGTCGGGCAGCAGAGCAAAGCGGTGTGTTCGTAGAAGATGGTAAATGAGCAGTATGCAGTTGAAGAGAGTCGTTTTCTATTTTTATTTAATACAAAATGTCACTAGTATGTCGACTGTCTGTCACTGAAAGAAGGCACTGACACTGAAGCAAAAGCACACACAACTACACATATGTTTATGTGTACATTATTATATCGCAACGTGTCCAAGATGGCGATTTGCCAAGCTTTGTTTCATGTTAAAATATTTCCAATTATCACTGCAATCCGAGTTTTGTGGATACATGTTGTCGACTCAAAAAAAATATTTTTTATTCTTTTGTAACTGAAGACAGATTTTAAACAAATCCGCCTTACTTCAATTTTATTATTGGGATCAGCTTGGAATAAGAAAATACCATACCAAAACCTCAAACGTTATTTATCGCATTCTCATCCCAATTTGACACAAGAAACGACAAAAAATGACAGCTTACGAAGTCCAATCCTATCCACATTTTGGTACCTGCCGAATAGACAACATAACGCTACGTCGCACTCGGCTCTCGGGGATTCGGGGGTTTTAGTTTTTCTTATTTATGAGTTAAATTGTAATGGTTTGATATTCCCGCATTGACAAAGTAATTATTAGAGAGTTCTTTATATGTTTGACAGAAAATGCGACCTCAATCGCTCTGTTTTCTAAAAAACTTTGACAGCTGCCAATAATTCCCCTACAATGATGACGTGGCTTCCCGAATAGGAAAATAAAGCTCATCCCAATCTCAGCCCAAACCTCTCGCAAACCAGTGCTTTTTGGCGTTCCTGAATAGGAATCCTATCCCAATCCTCGCTCAAACGATTCCGTTACCGGTCGCAAACCGTTTTGGGCCAGTCCTGAATCGAGTCCCTGAATAACTGTAATTGTCCTAAAGAAAATAAAGTTCCTGCAATAGAAAGAGCTTTTCACCTCAGCACCTCAAACAGGCAGGTTTTGCTACTAAAAAACAGTGAGCAAAATCCGATTTTGCTCACTGCGTGAGACAAAGTAGCTTTTTAATTATTTTTTTTAAAAGTCAAAGACAATGATGGGTCTGCTTACTGAATTCGAAAGATTTGAACTTCAGTTTGATCTGTCACTTTCATTTCGATACGAAAAGAGCGAGAGATAAGATCAAATCGATTCGAATTTCGATTTCAAATTCTATCCCAGTAGACCTAAAAATAAACGAACGATTGAACGTTCGGATACTCATAATAAGTTCTTAACCTTAAAATTGTAATTCGTCTGTTAAGGTTTTAAATTAAATTATTGTAGGTACTTTTTAATAATTGGATTATATTTTTATATAATCAAATTAATAGTAAAAATGTTGTTGAAAACAAAGTTTAAACATGTATCTATATAATTATTAATAATTTTAACAATCTTGAACATCGTGGTAAATACAGCGGATGAAGCATCGGAACGCAGCGGGTGTAGTATCGGAACGCATCTTTAAAAAAATAGCGGGATTCAAATTTTAATTCTTTTCTTCTGTTTCTCTAGCTACAGAGTTCGACATCTATGAGTTTGGTACACGATCAGAGGCAATTTGGAAATTATTAGAATAGTAATAAGTACTTATTTAATACATTTTTGAATATGATATGAGTGAATTGAGTGAGTCCAGTGACGAAGTCAACAATTGAACACCAGACGAATTAATGGAGTAATACATAATGCAGAGTAAGTTTCTATCTTGAAAAGTCTCGCGAAAAATATTTAAAAGCTTATGATATTTTTAAACAATGCAAACACTTTTTCGGAGACTGTACCTATTGTTAGGTATATATATAATATGAAGTATTTACTCAATGTTGAAAACCACATATACCTTTAATAATTTATTATGTTCTCGCTGCTGAGGTGAAAAGTTGTATGTGTCACACGAGACCAAAGTTTTTTTGCATCTCGTGTATTTGAATCACTCGCGCACTCAGGATTCTAACTTAGAATCACTCGCTAAACGCTCGTGATTCAATTATAGAATCCTTCGCTAACTCGTGATTCAAAATCAGCACTCGCAGTAAAAAACAACTTTGCTCTCTTGTTGTACAAATAACTATTTCTTTGCGATCAGAGATATAAAAGGACAATGGTGATCGGTGGATTAGACAACGTAGAGACTAAAAAGCTTGAAAAACAGTTTCAACGAAAAGAAAAGTTAGCCCAGAAAATCGACCACGGAAATACTTTCTTTACACCGAACAAGAATTTAAGACCCGTCTCGGACAAGTTAAGTATGAAGTATCTTTTTCTATTTATTTTTTATTTTCTTCAACTTCATTTTTTTATATTACTTTTACGGTCATCCCGTGAAACCATATATTTCAAACTAAATACAAACTGAAATATAGATGCACAGAAAAAACCCCAGAAAAAAGACCAATGCTGGGAATCGAACCCAGGTCCTCAGCGTTCCGTGCTGCGTGCTTACCCTTACACCATCACTGGTCTAGAAGTTAGCGACGAATCTTTCCCATACATCGTACACTTCAGTCTGTTATAATCACATTAGGCAGTGATAAAGCGCATCTATGTTATGCCCTCTACCGAGAGACTTCAACACTCCTTCGGAGCTACCCGCTCACCTGGACCAAGAGATGGCGCTACTAGGCCAACTTTTACATTCAACTTCATTTTTTTATTACTTTTACGGTCATCCCGTGAAACCATATATTTCAAACTAAATACAAACTGAAATATAGATGCACAGAAAAAACCCCAGAAAAAAGACCAATGCTGGGAATCGAACCCAGGTCCTCAGCGTTCCGTGCTGCGTGCTTACCCCTACACCATCACTGGTCTAGAAGTTAGCGACGAATCTTTCCCATACATCGTACACTTCAGTCTGTTATAATCACATTAGGCAGTGATAAAGCGCATCTATGTTATGCCCTCTACCGAGAGACTTCAACACTCCTTTTGTAAAAGTTGGCCTAGTAGCGCCATCTCTTGGTCCAGGTGAGCGGGTAGCTCCGAGGGAGTGTTGAAGTCTCTCGGTAGAGGGTATAACATAGATGCGCTTTATCACTGCCTAATGTGATTATAACAGACTGAAGTGTACGATGTATGGGAAAGATTCGTCGCTAACTTCTAGACCAGTGATGGTGTAGGGGTAAGCACGCAGCACGGAACGCTGAGGACCTGGGTTCGATTCCCAGCATTGGTCTTTTTTCTGGGGTTTTTTCTGTGCATCTATATTTCAGTTTGTATTTAGTTTGAAATACCCGTCTCGGACTCTGTAGAGGTTGAACCCGAGCCATCCTCCTCTGTAGCTCCTACTCCGTCAAGTCCGTCATCAATGAGCGTAAGAAATACGATTTCACTTTCAAATCTGGCCGAGGTATGTGATCGGTACGGCATCTCGGATCGCTCGGCAGCAGCAGTTGCGAGTGCAGTATTACAAGACGTTGGTTTGATAACTACTCAAGATACCGTAAAAATAATAGATCGGTGTAAAGTTTGAAGAGCTAGGAAACGAGTGCGAGAGGAAAACCAGTCCAAAAACGGCCAGAAAATCAGTAGCGTCTATTTTGATGGTAGAAAAGACAAAACGTTGGTTTATGAAAAACGAGGTCAGCAGCTACATAAGAAAGTTGTTACTAAAGAACATATTTCTATGATCAAGGAACCTGGATCATCATATTTAGGTCACAACTTCTTGTGGTACAGGAAATGCTATTGCAGAATCAATGTATTCGTTTTTTAACCTAACACGAATTAGACTTGAGTCAGATAGTTGTTGTCGGGTGTTATGGTACTGCGACAAATACTGGATGGAAAAATGGTGTAATCCATTTTTTGGAATGCAAATTAGGTAGACCATTGCAATGGTTTATATGTCAACTGCACGCAAACGAATAGCCCCTTCGACACTTATTTATTAAATTAGATGGAGCAACGATCGGACCACAACTCTATTCGGGACCAATCGGCAAAGCACTGGAAAACTGCACTGAACTCCCTATTGTTGAGTTTTTAATTATTCCGTCAAAGGAGACTGCGGCTTTATCAAAGGAGACTGAGAATAATCTCAGTACAGATCAAAAATACTTGTATCAAATTTGCCAAGCTGTAAGCAGCGGATCTTGTTCTGACGCCTTGTCTAATAGAAATCCTGGAAAAATGGGTCATTCAAGATGGCTGACAACAGCAAATAGGATTTTAAGATTATATGTAGCCACAAACAACCCGTCGAGTAATTTATACAAACTTGCAGAGTATGTAGTAAAAGTTTATGGTCCTGTGTGCTTTAGTATAAAGAAAGAAAGTTCATTTAAGCAAGTTCCAAGTCACGTTTTCAAATTAATTGCGCTTTCCAGATCTTTGAGTTCCGATGTAAAGAAAATTGTTGACCCCGTCATCCAAAGAAACGCATTTTTCGCTCATCCGGAAAATCTATTACTGGCTATGTTATTCGATGAGCGGCCACACATAAACGAGCTGAGTCTGAAACGGATAATTGCGGCTAGAAAAAATCAAAAGCCTGGATTGAGAAAATTTAAAGTTCCGAAGTTAAACTTTGACGCCCAGGACTACTGTGATATAATAATATGGAGTGAGTCACAAGTAACAGCCCTTCCAATGTTACACAGTGCCACTGATGAAGAGATTGAAGACTTGGTCCGATCACAGCAGCAAGACATAACAGAGATCCCGGATTACCCTTGCCACACACACGCAGTAGAACGATGCGTTAAAATGGTGACCGAAGCATCTATGTTAGTGGCTGGTGAAAAGGCCAGGGATCGATTTATTTGTTCTAAAATTAGATCGCGAGCAATAATGCCACACTTCAATACAAAAAAACACTATAAAACAATTTAAAAAACATTATAAATATGCACGAAAATAGGCTTTGAACCCGTCAATTATCTCAGAATTAGTGGATTATAATTTTATTTTTTTGCTGTAAACGATTAAAAATACATGGTACTTTAGGTATTTTTTTAAAATATGGACCTTTATTTCTACTTTTGATCCAACAAAATTGCATTTTTCAGCATAAAAATATTTTTGCATAATTTTTTGAAATTACGTTATTTTAACTAAAAACTCAAAAGTTTGGGGTGAGGTATAGGGCTAAAACATATATCGAAAAAATACAATTAATTTTTTTTTGTAAGTATCTAGTACAGACGCAACTTTTTGGAGGTATTCAAGATTGATTACATAACTTTTTTTTTCTCCATACATTGACGCTCCACCCTAATACATAGGGACAGACAGACAGCGGGAAGCGACTTTGTTTTATACTATGTAGTGATTGACTATTTTTGTTATTTTAAAGTTCTTGATTACAAATAAATACACAAGACTAACTAAGTTTAGGGAGATTAAGGAAACCAATCGCAAATACTTGTTTATGATAAAATTCTTGGGAGTATTTTTAAGTTTTATGATGGCTAGTTTTAATGAAATATTACGTTTTATTGCTTCTTAAAAACTATTAAAATTACGTTTTTCTTACTAAGAAAAATTTATTACTTTATCATTTAACTCGTTCTCCATTTGGTGTATTGTAAAATGATGTTACAAATATAAAAAAGATCCTTTACATACTGAAAAAAACATTAATCATCTGTTACTTGTTCAGTATTATTATAAATGGACCAGAATAAAACAGTAATAATGTGTTGCCATTACAACTGTATTGCAAAAATTACAAAGAATATAAAAGTTACTGTTCATTACAAAACTAAAAAAAGGAAAAAAAATAGACGAACAAAACCGTAAAGTAATTTTACAAATAATAGAATACGCAAATAGTTTTGTAAATCGTTTTTTCGTCAATAACTTTTAAATGATGAATGCTTTATCCAAAACAGCTATTAAAATAAGTGGGGAAAAAAATTAGCTTTTGAATGCCACTAAAACTTAACTTCTACTGCTTATTATTAAAAAGTTGTGGATCAATTTCGGTTTTTATTTATTCCTGTAAAATTGTCATTTTTCACTTGCGGCTTTATTCTGCGGGGGCGGCGAAATATACAAAATAGCGATGTAAAAATTACTCTTCGTCAACGAAGTCGGTTTAAGCGATAAAACAGTGCGCGTGCGACGTGACGGCGGCGGGCCGGTGAGTCGCGGCCGGACCGGCGGGAAATAAAAGAGGGTAGGTTTAGGTACCGCGCAGCTAATGAATGCGGGTTGGTCGAGATTAAACCGAGAACAATGGAATTTAATACCAATATGAATTATAGATGCGAAAATAATTATGAAACTGTATCATTAACTTAATGCCGATTTGAGGAATAAATTAGGTGCTAGGAATTAGTTGCCTGCGGTGCGGGAATAAAATAAATGGATGAGCGATTGACAAACTAATTCAATAATCAAGCATAAGTTACGTTTCGTCTTATGGAATGCAATGAAATATGTTATAATTTTACGAAATATTAAGGTGTGATAATTCAGTATTAGCTACATTAAATTGAAAAGTGTTGTTTTTATAGCGAAATTTAAAGAAATTTAACGAAAAATCCGGTTCGGATGGAACAAAAAAACTTGGTGTGGCGAATCTTATTTTTCGTACATAAATATAAAAAAACACATACCAAGGTGTTGGAATATTTAGCGGTGCACTTTACTTGTGCTTTTCAGTCACCTAGTGCTTGTTTGGTTTGGGTAATGGACTGTATGAAATAAGGGTTCAGGGAAAGACAACCTAATAATATCAATTGTAGCCACTTAGTGCTTAAGGAAAAGGGCAGCTGTTTTTGGAGCTGGACCAGGATGACGAAGAGCAGCTGTCCTGAAGGTATACGAGGGAAACCATGCACACTTATGTAGTGTTGCCTCTTCTCGTACTCTCTTCAGAATGCCCCGTTCACCAGAGTAAAGCCCTCATCCTCTGTTATCCCCACTCCATCTCTATAGTTTCTTAGTGTTGCCAGTATTATTACTTTATTTACCCAAATGTTTAATGAAGAATCATGACATTCGGCCATCCGACATCGTGCAGACTCCGACGCACGATCTTCACTATGAGTGTCGGGCTGAAGCTGTTAGCTAAATTGGTTGCTCGAGGTCGAAAGAAACCACAGTCGATAAACAAATAACATATGACGGTTACTCATTTAATTATAAGTAGAAACTTGTACAAGTTATGACTCCATGTTGTGTCGAAAGGCACAACATGGAGGACTGTTTTAATTTTTTGTAACATCTGTATTTATTTGTAACTCATGCTGAATATTAAATTAACTTTAACTTTATCTTTATCTTTATCTTTATCTTTATCTTTTTATCTCGCTGTAAACTGTAAACGTAATTATTTATACAGGCTTACTGAAATGTTATACATTTCTATTGTTATTGCTATTATTGTTTTCTTACGTGTCAACTTAAATCACTATAACATAACTTTGACATTCAAACTGAAACACTGAAGATTTAACTTGCCTTTATTTTTAATTACAACTTTAATCATGACATTCGGTTACTTGATTCAGCATTATTCAATTTTATTTTAATGATTCAGTCAGAAGAAGAGGAATCGTCGCTTTCAACATTTAAAGCTTTAATATTGATCCAAGGTCTCATTCGATCTGCTGCGACAACCGTGGAATATTTATTTTTTGTTGAAAACCCGGGCACAGAACCTATTTCATACCGATCGTTACCTAGTACTTTGGCAATTTTATAGGTATCAATGAATTTTGGTAGTAGTTTTTTTACGTTGTCCTGGATTCTCGTTGAATGACACTTTTGTTATTTTAACTAAATCATTTAAATTATATATCTTTGCAGGTGACAATTTAGAATCATGGTCGGTTCTTATTTTATTCTGTTTCTTTTTTATTCCTTGTGATACTTCATTTCTGACTTCATCTAAATCTCAATTATTGGCTCTGTATTGTTTAAAACTTCTTTTAATTCATTATCAGCTGTGCCCCTTAATTTTTACACCAAATAGCACTTGGGAAGCCGTCTTTCCACTCGTTCCATTCACAGTATTATTTATACCATATTGAATATTAGGAACTATCAAATCCCAATCTTTATCATCGCGATCTGTGCTTTGCGTAGCAATAGCATTCAATACTGTCTGAATCTTTATACTTGTCCATTGGCTCTTGGACACGCGACAGCATTTAAAATATGCTTTATGTTAATTTCTCGGCAAAATTATTTGAATTGTGTGGACGTAAACCAGACCCTCTATCTGAAATTAGTCTTTCAGGTATCCCAAAATCTTGAAATATGTTTTGCAATACTTTGATTGCTGAAGCGCTTTTAGTGTCCTTTACAGGCTTCACAAAAACATATACATACATAAACAAATGTATAACAAATGTTTTAAACATAATTGTCAAAATGTATGAATTACCACGTTTACTTTTGATAAACGGACCTTAATGGTCAATATGTATGGTCTGAAATGGTACCTTACTTTTTTCTTTTTTCGATAGGATATATATGCCCTTCTTTTTTCGGAGCATTATCTTTATTATATGCACAGTTTAGGCATGCGTCAGTAGTATAAAATTGGTGAACCTGGATCACAGGAGATCCAAGTTCACCAATTTTATTCTAGATCTTCTATTCAAAAACTCATATATTCGAATACAGTAATCTATTCAATAAACGACATTTCAAATAGGTTATCTATTCAAAAACATTCTTGTTAATTATAATAAGCCGCTTTTAAACTCAATGCCTCTATTAATAAAATTAGGTACTTATTAACTTAATAAATTTACAGTTATCAGTTAACTAGAAATAAAAATCTGGATATTTTCAATAAAACAAGGATTTTTAATACAAACTCATTTTATTTACATATTACCATCAATTGAGTCATGTATCTTATTAATTAAATCTTTCGTTTGTCTATAAATATCATCCATAATTAATGATTTTGCGACATATTGAGCACATAGTTCTGCATCGCACTCGCACATATCGTTGGTTCCCTGGAACTTATCGACGTCATGAATCTCTATTCGGATGACTTTCACACCGCGAGCAGGTTTCTTCACAATGGAAAGCAGTGATGATGTAGCCTTTCGTGTCCTTTTTCGGGATCCATCATCTTGATTTTTTGGATGAGTATTTGGTTGAGTTATCTTGTCAGGTATGAAATTGAAAAGGTCTTCAGATCCCTGAAAGTTAAACACAATGCGTATTACATATTTATATAACTATAACTAGCTTCGTCTACGACTTCATCTATGTGAGACTTCATTTATCGCTATCTCAGATAAAAAGCAAACTATATCCTTTCTGTAACTTGAAAACATTATGCAAAGTTTCATGAGGATCGGTTAAGTAGTTAAGGTGTGAAAACGTAACAAAGGAACAAACTCACTTTATCACAGCTTTATTGATAATTGTATTATTTTAAAACAAATACTTACTGAAAGCGACATCATTGATTTGTGGTAATTTTAGGGTATAGATAAAAGACGTGCTTCGAGTCTGAAATCCAGGGAGTGTATAATTTAAATTATTTTATAATTTTAATTTCCCTGCTTCTTACTATATTTTACTCTAGCAAATAAGATTCAAAATCGAGCTAATTATTTTTCTTACACCTACATTATTAAAGTTTACATTCATATGCTCCAGAAAAGGAAAGGTGACAGACGACTCCGCGTCGGACCGGCGCCGCGAGCCGGAGGCATCATCATATTACGTAATGATTACTTTGTTCGTCTGTATATTGTATGGTACCCATCGCTTATAATCACACGAGTAAACTCGAGTGTAAAGCCTGTAGCAAAAAGCGGCTTACGTTGCATTTATGATAAAGTTTTTTAACAAACGATATTGATCCTTATTCGTTTAAGAAAAAAGAAGTTGGTTTTGTAAAACTTTTGTTTATTACGCACACACATACCTTTTAGTTAAGGATAAAATTGGGAGTTAGCAATTTCCACACGAATGCAGGTGTACAGATATGTGCATACATTCAAACGTTTGATTGCATATAATTATCGATGAAAATAAACTTTGCTCAGTTTAAACATAGATAGTAGTGTCTCTCTTGGTGGTGAAAGTGGAAAGTGGAAAAGTGTTTTGTGAACAATTACTTATTCGGGTGAGTTATGTTATTTCTTATTTCAAACAACTTTATCATCCTCTCTATTTTTAGATCTCATAGAAATGCAGTCAAGGTTGTTGAGCGCTAAGCACCTTAGTTTATAAGAGCACTAGAATTGAAGTCTAGGGAGTGTGCGGGTTCGATTCCTGAATTAAGGAAAAATAATATAGTTTCCTTTACATTATTTTTTATGGTTTTTCATCATGTATATTAAACACGCTATTCGAATTTATCACTTTTAAAGAACATTATAATAACATTGATTATTTTTCTAAAGCCTCAATTTATTTATTTTACAACATTTAGGTAGATACTTCATCTCAATTAAATATAGTATACTCTGAAACCAAAGTTTTATTTAAAAATAAATCAATTTCATTAAACGCTTTTTATTATTTTTTTTATACCTCATCAAAATGCAGTCTAGGTTGTTGAGCGCTTAGCACCTTAGTCAATAAGAGCACTAGAAGTGAAGCCTAGGGAGAGTGCAGGTTCGATTCCCGCCCTGTGGAAAAATAATTATGGTTTCCTCTACGTTATTTTTTGTGGTTTATCATCATGTATATTAAACGCACTATTCGAATTTATCACTTTTAAAGAACATTCATACTAACATTGATTAATTTTCTAAAGCCTTAATTTATTTATTTTACAACATTTAGGTAGATACTTCATCTCAATTAAATATAGCATACTCTAAAACTAAGGTTTTATTTTAAAATAAATCAATTTAACTATACGCTCTTTTATTATTATTTTTTATATTTTTTTTATGGCGTTCGCTAAAGATTATTTGTTCTTGTTATAAATTAGGTACTATGCAAGGGTGAATAGATTATTGTGTGTTTTACTTAAAACTTGATCGCTAATCAAGCTTTCTAAAATAATGTTGACTTACTGTTTACTTATTAAGCATTTATTACATTTCAGATTTCATTCATTCAGCCCCTCGTTTGGAGAATACTACACTTTACTTCAGGAAACTACTAAGAAATCTAAAATGTAAGTAATTTGAGTGATCGTTTAGTCTAGTAGTTTACCTAATAGCGGATCCACATTCACAGCGGCGTGAAGAGTTGTGAAGGGGGCATGAACGTGAATGTGGATGGTTTTCACACCTGTTCCTGTTTCACGAGTTTGTAGCTGTTCTCGGCCTCGACTCGGTTTCGGGGTCGCTTCAAAGGGTTCGCGGTCGTGAACCGCGAACGCTTTTCAGATTCATGTCGTGAATGCAACGATCATGCGAGAAGTGGTGGTGTATGAGCGTTGAGCGATGTATCCACCATTCTAAAGAATTAATTTTAAAAAGAAATCAACTTAATAGACGCTTTGTTTAGTTGTTTATAGTTATTGTGGTATTCGATTAAGAGTATTCGTTGTTGTTGTTGTTGTTGTTGTACATTTATATGCAAGACTGAATAGATTATTGCGCATTTTATTTATTTATTAAATAATTTTGACTTACTGTTTACTTATATAAGCATTAATTACATTTCAGATTTTATCTATTCGACCTCGTTTGGAGAATACCGCAGACTTCTTCAGAAAACTACTAAGAAATCTAAAATGTAAGTACTTTTCCGATATATTCGAGTGATCGTTTATTCTAGTAGTTTGAGAAAGCGTCTATGTAAGATGTGACCCCATTCTAGAAAACTGTATAGTAAAAATAGTTTGACATAAATCTCATCACCAAAAGCGTAGTAGGTATTCATCTTATCTCACATCTCCACTTTACATACGCACCCACCCACTACTGGTGGGTGCTGCTGGGTTGCAGCATTATTACTCATGTTGTTTTATATAAACTATTCTTAGTCAACGTTCCAATCTTAGTTAAACATATTTAAAAGCTATAAAATTATTTTTTCAGGTCCCATAAATGTGAGTCGGCTTCATCATCATCATCGAGTTCAAGCAGCTCGTCATCTTCTTCATCTTCGGATGAAGAAATGACTGTAGTTGCTGCACCCACAATCGAGAAGAAGAGCACAAAGAAACGTCGTCATGATGAGAGCAGCTTCCTCGCCCCGTCTACAAGCATGGCTCCAGTGCAGGAATTACTACAACCATCGCGACAGCTCCAACAGGAGACTTTGAAGAAAAAACATAAAAAAGATAAAAGCTCAAAGAAGTCTTCAGGAAAAACCCGCGATGGAAAAAATAAACAAGAAAACTTGATTAAAAAGCCGAGACCAGAAAAGATTATCGAAAAATCTAAGAACGAGAAAGAAGTGAACGTATGCAAGAAGAGGGCCACTGCTAGCGACTTATTTGGAGGTGGTGATGATATCAATGGTAAAGATACTAAGAACTCTTTATATTCGTACATTACACGACGGCTAGGGAATGGTTATTCAAAGCAGTCGTATGATGATAAGAATGGAAACCATTACGTGGAACTGAAAATATACAATTGCGACGACATTGAAAAGGTTTCACCAATGAATCGTTGGAGGCATGCGATTGTTGCTCTTAAAAACAGAACGAACACAGATACACCGGCATGGGGCTTGTTGTCTCAATATTTGACTGCAGTTCGTGAAGAATTTTCAGATTGCCCCTCAACCTTTCTTAATTCTTACTATTAAACTAATACTCATTTTGAAATATATTCATTTACTTTAGTGTTTTAATTAACCGCTATAATTAACTATAGGTACTCGTATACTAATGTAATGTTTTTAAGTAAATAAATACTCTATCTATATAATGAGTTCCTAATATGCCTTTTTATTTACAGCTACATCAAACACCATGTCTATGCCATTGAATTCACACCAAAATCGAGATCTTATTGAATGTGATAAATGCTTGATAATATTACCGAGAAGTAAATATCATTATCATAAGAGAACAAATTTACATAAGTCTAATTGTTTATTGAGAACTGAGTTTGAAAATATTCAAATTATATCAACAGCATTTAAAAAGAGAATTACAACATATCGTTTAAATCCTAAGCTCAAATATTTAACTCCTGAAGCATTTCTCTATGACAATTTGATTGAAATCATGAAACTTATTAAAATGACATTAATGAAAAATAATTGTATAAAAATAAATCTAGAATTATATGCTCATTTCATTCTACCTGATGTGGGTGAAAAGCAGCTTAAGTCTTTTAATACCAAGTATGATGTCATTCTATCAAGCAGCAATTTAAAAGAGTGGTGTTCAAAAATGGTTGATGTAATGAAGGAAAAACTTACCGAATTTGAATGCTCTCAATCTGGTTGGACCTTTCATTCAGTAAATCACTTGGAAATAAATATAAACAAATACTGTCCTATGAGAGGAGGCACTTATTTACCATTACCGCAAATAGTAAAAAACACGAAAAGTTGTATAAATATTCAGAATAACGATGTATGCTGTTTTCTATGGTCTATTGTAGCGGGTTTATATCCAGCCAATATGAACGTATGTAGAACATCTTCTTACCCACATTATTCTGAAGTACTTAATATTGAAGGTATGTCTTTTCCTCCATCATATAATGATATAAAACTATTTGAAAAAAATAACTCCAATATCAGCATAAACATATATGGCTTAGATAAATACTCCGTAGTCACAGGACCTTTGTATCACACGCAATTAAAAAAAAATGAACACATAAATTTACTTTATTTCGAAAAGTCAGGAAAAGGTCATTATTGTTTAATAAAGGATATAATTCGTTTAGTTCGACGTCAAGTTACAGCTCACAAGGGAAAAATGTATTTTTGTGATGCATGTTTACAATTCTTCTCATCTGAAAACAAGTGTGAGAAGCATTTGTGCTCTAAAGTTTTATCTGTTTTACCTGAACCAAATAATACATTACAATTTGAAAACTTTGAAAGACAAGAAAAAATGAACTTCATTATTTATGCTGACTTTGAGAGTCTATTATTAAATTATTCTAAAAGCATCTCAGAAAACACCCATACTCTGAAAATACATGAACCATCGTGCTTTGGTTATTATATATGTTGTTCTCATGATGAATCCTTAAACAAATACGTTAGCTATAGAGGTCCTGATTGCGTTAAAGTGTTTGTAAAAGAATTAACAAAAGATGTTATTCAGATTAGTCAAGTTTTAAAAACCAAGAAGCCAATGATGTCGTTAACCAAAGAGCAAGAGATTAATTTTGAAAATGCTACGATCTGTCATATTTGTAAATTCTTCTTAGTAGGTGATAAAGTTGCTGATCATGATCACATAACATCTCAATACAGAGGTGCTGCGCATTCACTCTGCAACTTAAAATATCGTGTGTGTCGCTTCATACCTATAGTTTTACATAATTTGTGTGGTTATGATAGTCACTTTTTTATTGAAGAACTGAGCAAGTATGGGGACATACAAATTATCCCAAAATCAAAAGAAAAGTATTTATGTATTAAAACAACATTAAAAGATCTTGATGTTCAGATGAAATTTATAGATTCATATCAATTTTTAAGCTCGAGTTTAGATGATATCTCTAATACTCTGAATAAAAATGAGTTTATTCACTTATCAAAAGCTTTCCATGATAAAGAGTTATTTAATTTGATGCGACAAAAAGGCATTTATCCATATGATTATATGGATTCTTGGGAAAAGTATGAAGAAAAAAGTCTCCCAGGCATAGAATTATTCTTCAATAATTTAAAATTAGAACATATTAGCGATGATGACTACTTAAGAGCACAAAAAGTTTGGAACAAATTTGATATTAAAACTTTAGGTGAATATACAGACTTATATTTAAAATCTGATGTATTATTGCTTTGTGATGTTTTCGAAAACTTTAGAAATACTAGTTTGCATTATTATAATCTTGATCCTGCTTACTATGTGACTTCACCCGGCTTAAGCTGGGATGCAATGCTCCTGTATACAAAAGTACAGCTTGATCTAATAAGTGATTTAGAAATATATGAATTCATTGAAAAAGGAATTCGAGGGGGCTTAGCTCAATGTTCTTTGCGACATGCGAAAGCAAACAATAAATATCTACCAGATTATGATGTAACGATACCATCTACATTTTTGATTTATCTTGATTGTAACAATCTTTATGGATATGCTA
This sequence comes from Archips crataeganus, assembly GCA_947859365.1. Classification (NCBI taxonomy): domain Eukaryota; kingdom Metazoa; phylum Arthropoda; class Insecta; order Lepidoptera; family Tortricidae; genus Archips; species Archips crataeganus. Next base: position 24,120,879 of record OX402046.1, read on the forward strand.
TGATGCAAAAAATGCCTATATCAGAGTTTAGTTTCTTGCATGAAGATTACGTGAACTCATTTAATGTGTTGACTAAGCGAGATGATGATGAATATGGTTATATTTTAGAAGTTGACTTGAGTTATCCAGATCACTTGCATGATACTCATGCTGACTTACCATTTGCACCTGAAAAATATATTCCACAAGGAGGAAAGACTTCTAAACTCATAGCTAATTTGTATGATAAGCATAAATATGTGATACATTATGTTCACCTAAAAGAATGCATAAAACAAGGACTTGAACTGAAAAAAATACATCGCATTTTGTGCTTTCGTCAGGACAATTTTTTGAAAAAGTACATAGAGCTTAATACCACTCGACGACAAGCTACTAAGTCTGCTTTTCAAAGCTCCTATTTTAAGCTTCTAAATAATGCTATTTTTGGGAAAACTATAGAAAACAAGCGAAAACAAGTGAATGTGAAACTAATTAGAACTTGGAATGATGTTGAGAATAAAACAAATAAACGTCTTGGAGCCTGCCAATTAATCGCGAAACCAAATTTAAAGAGTATTTCTATTTTTTCAGAAAATTTTGTGGCTATTCAGTTACACCATGAAAAAGTGAAATTAGATAGACCAATATACATTGGGTTTACAGTTCTAGAATTAGCTAGAAATCATTTATACAAGTTCCACTACAATTTTATTAAGAATCAATATAATCAGAATGCCAAATTATGTTACACAGATACAGACAGTTTGCTTTATTCAATAGAAACGAATGATTTTTATTTTGATATGAAAAAAAATATTAAACAGTTTGACACAAGCAACTTTCGCACTAGCAATCCATTCAACATGCCTAGATTAAATGCAAAAGTACCAGGTCTTTTTAAAGATGAAGTGGCTGAAGATGTGATATCAGAATTTGTAGGACTGAGAGCTAAGCTTTACTGCATTAAGACACTTAAATCAAAAATAACGAAGGCGAAAGGTGTTTCAAAACCAATTACAAATAGATTAGAGCTTTCTCATTACAATCATACATTGACTACTAATACAAAGTTGAGAAGTGAAATGAATATGATAAAATCAATACGACATACATTGTACTCACAAAAAGTAAATAAATTGGTGCTTGATAGATCGGATGATAAAAGACAAATACTTGAAAACCAAGTAAATACTTTACCATGGGGTCATTATAGCAGGATCTTTTAAATAAATCTGAAAGTTATATGTTGTTTACACATATTGTTGCAGTAGTAAATAAAAAATAGAAGAAATATGTTAATTTACTAAGAAACTAATAAGCAGTATTATAGAAATGTAAAATTAATACGTTAGGACTAAGAAAGCATTGATCTTATTTTTATAAGAAAAATACACTGTACATTAATTTAAGTTTATATACCCAATAAAGTTTTGAATTTTTACTTTTCTTTTATTTTCTTAGAATTTTACATTTTTATCATCTTTATTTTATTCAGACATATCCTATATAAAGCATTGCAATGTTTTACTTGAGTCATATTCATGATGAAATTCGTTAAACATACACAAAGTCTGGAAGTAAATAATATAAAAGTAGAAAATGAAACGCAAAAAGTAAAGCATAGTACATTATTCCCTAATACCATTCGTTGCATCATATGTGGTCCCTCAAACTGTGGTAAAACAAATATTATGTTAAATTTATTGTTACATGAAAATGGTCTAAGATTTAAGCATATTTATTTATATTCAAAGACAGCCTTTCAACCTAAATATCGCTTTCTTCAGCGTGTAATAGAGACAATTCCAGATGCTAATTTTTTTATATTTTACAACAATAATGAAGTCGTTCATCCGAATGATGCTTTGTCAAATTCAATCATGATTTTCGATGATGTTGCTTGCGAAAATCAAGTAAATATCCGGAATTACTTTTCTATGGGAAGACATAGAAAAATTGATTGTTTTTATTTATCCCAAACGTATTCAAAAATCCCAAAACAACTACTAAGAGATAATGTTAATCTTTTGGTTGTGTTTAGACAAGATGATACTAATTTAAAACATATATACAATGAACATGTAAACACAGACATAGATTGGATAAAATTTAAAAAGCTGTGTTCTATTATTTGGTGTGATCAATATAGCTTTTTATTAATAAATAAAGATTGCGAAATAAATAAAGGTAGATATAGACGAGGATTTGACACGTTTGTTTACTTTTGAGTTTATCATTATATAAGCATTTCTATTCGACTAACACCTCACTTAAAATCAAGTGTTTGTATTAAACGGTTTTTCGTTAACGTTGCTAAAATGGATAAAAATATAAAAAATCAACTCATTAAATCAGTGAATAATATAAAAAATAAAATAAAAAAGATTCAGAATGAAGAACACGAGACCAATATACAATTGAAAAAAGTTTTTAAACCCATAACAGACCCCTTAGCAAGCCTAGTTAAAATAAATGGGAACCCAGCTTTTAACACATCCGACATAGATAAAAATAATACGTCCTTGGGTTTAAATTCTTCCATGGGATATGAAAAGTTTAAAGATCCAATTGATGATAATACGTCTGTGAGTTTAAATTCTTCCATGGGATATGAAAAGTTTAGAGATCTAATTGGTAATGAGTCTGCTCAGCATTCAGAATATTTCGAATATCCTAATAACGATACTCTTATTTTAAATGAAGATGAAAAAAAAACACAAAAACAAAATAATGACACTCTTTTATCCCTGAAAAAAGACGACATGCTTGACATATATGAAAATATGAACGTACCATTTGGGATTCGGAGAACTAACAAAAAACTAATGATGGGAAATGCAGATGTTAAATTATCTTATATAAATAATCAGTCAAATAAGGAAAAAAAATACGTAATTACCATCAATAATAAAAATTACGAATTAACAGCGGGTTTGAAGGAGCTTTTGATGCGCAATAAACCTGATCTTAAGCTTGTAACTGAAGAAGACAAAACTGAATACAAGGAAATGCTTATCAGCACGAGCGCACACAAACGGGACTATGACCCGAACGGGCAATTAAAAGGAGACAAAGGATTAAAATACGGTACTATTATCAAACCTTTATTTTCCCAACTAAACGAGCGCAATATAGAATCTTCTGAAGAGCTAGCGGAATTAAAAACAGGTGGAAACTTACCCGAATTGAAACAGTACAAAAGTAATACTGATTATATTTATTGGGATGATCCAAATGAACTGATAGAAAGGTTGAAACTTTTAATTGCATCCAAAAATGCTGGTAATACCAACCATGATAATGAAATTATATCAATTATTGAAGAGTTAAAAGAAGCTGGTATTATAAAAGAATAAAATTCACTAAAAGAGTAACATTGTGCTCAGTATTGAAAACCGTATTAGACATGAGCATGGAAAAAATAAAATTAAAAAACAAACACTGGTAATTGTAACACGAAATTAAATGAGACCTCTACTTCGAATAGGCTTTTATTACGTGATACTGTCAATCAAGAGGGTATCGATACAATTGTAAAAGATTGTGTGAATAAAGTGGAATATCTTAACAAGCTAAATTTAACTTACTGTATCGCATAAAGAAAGTTGAAAAAGACATTAGAAACAAAGATTTAGAAGAAAACTTGAACAAGCATTATGAGCAAATCAGACGTCGTAAATGAAATTCATAAAAATGTTAGAGTGAATTTCCCTCGGAGAAGTGTAATATTAAGAGATATAGACGATCTATGGCAAGCTGATTTAATAGATATGCAAGCCTTCTCCAAACTGAATGGTGGTTATAAATATATACTGGTGATTATCGATTGTTTTTCAAAATATGCTTGGGTATTTCCAGTCAAACAGAAAACTAAAGAAAATATATCTAAAATATTTCATACATTGTTAGCAAATGGCCGTATACCAAAAAATTTACAAACAGATATGGGTAAAGAATTTTATAACGATAAGTTTAAAAAAGTTTGCGAAAAGTATAACATCAACCACTATTCAACATATTCTACCAAAAAAGCGTCAATCGTTGAGAGACTTATAAGAACTCTGAAAGCTAATTTGTACAAGACGTTTAGTTTGAAAGGAAATTATAAATGGATCGATGGAACTCTTGATAAGAAAGTTTATGAGTACAATCACACTTTTCATAGAACAATAGGTCAACCACCAGCTGCAGTCGATCATAGTAACAAAGAAGACGTATTACAAAGATACATTAACAATTTATTATCTAAGAAGATACCGAATTGCAAAAGGTTTAATGTTGGAGATTTCGTTAGAGTCAGCAAATATAAAGGCTGCTTCGGAAAAGGGTATACACCTAATTGGTCAACAGAAATATTTAAGATAACGAAAGTTCAACATACTAATCCTACAACATATTTATTAAAAGACTCAAGATCTAGACCCGTTTTAGGAGCTTTTTATGCACAAGAAATTCAGAAAACTTCAAATCCTGAAATTTACCTTGTTGAAAAAGTTTTGAAAAGTAAAGGAAACAAGGTATATGTTAAATGGTTAGGTCTTCCATCAAGTGAGAACAGCTGGATTGATAAAACAAATCGCTTGTAACCATTTAAAAACTATTGAATATGTATAAATAACCTATTTATTTATTCATTTAGTCATTTCTATGTAGCTCTTTACACAATAAAGACGGCTTATATAAAAAATATATTTTACCTATATTTTGAAAATGAAATCCATACAAGATAATCCTGATAAATTAAATAAGAAAGTAAAAATTGTATCCGGAACTAAATCGAAAACAGGAAGCGGTCTAAAGAAAACTTTCAGTAAAATTGTTTCTCACACTAAAAAACATATCAGTAATTTGAAGCCAAAATGCAAGAAGATGTTAATGGAACTAGCTTACGCAGCCGCTCAAGAGTTGGCTTCAGACTTGCCCATACAATTACCGAGAGTGATACCTGTACCCAAAACTGGTGGATTCCTACCATTGATTCCTATTTTTGCCGGCTTATCTGCTGCAGGCAGTTTAGCGGGAGGTGTTGCTGGAATAAGTAAAGCTGTTAATCATTATAAATCTGCTATAAAGCAGCTAGCTGAATTAAAAAGACATAATATGAAAATGAAGGGAATGTGTATTGGAAAAGGATTGCATCTGAAACCGTACAAAGGTGGTTTAGGAATTTACATTTCAAATGAAAAAAACTAAAGGCTAGGCTACCTAACAGAGCATTAACTAATAACGATATATTAAAACATGCGAAAAATATTCCATATTTTCGTGGTGTATTTATGAGAGATGAATTACCAGAAGAACCATGGTCAATGGAATGTGGTGTGATCAATTTAGATTCGTCTAAAAATTCTGGTACTCATTGGGTAGCCTATGGAAAAATTAAAGATTACATTGAATATTTTGATAGTTATGGTAATTTAAAACCATCGAAAGAATTCATAGAATACGTGGGAGCGCACATTCATTATAATTATACTAATTTACAAAAAAAACATTTATTTAACTGTGGACATTTATGTTTAAAATTTCTGAAGTCATTTTGGATAACTAACTCGAAACTAATAAAATGAGATGTTTAACCAGTACAGCACACTCTTAGATGGACCGTGTTCTGAATAGGGCATTAAGTAAATATTAAATAAAAAAATCTACACACCTATTTGTGGAAATCAATATGTACGTTTTCAATAAAAACATCATTACTAGTCAAAAACCTAATATTCATCTCCCATCGTTCAAAGGAAGAAGACGATTAAGTGCGATAAAGAATATTACTAAAAGTAATAAGATCTTTCTGAATTCTCTTGGCTTCAAAGTAAAATAAAAATTGAAAATGCTACAAATTACGGACCTCCCACAACAAGACAATTCAATTGAAAGCTATGAGATCCACAGCTACAATCCGTACAACCATAGCTTTAAAGAAAACGATGAAATCAGAATACCCATTAATCAGCAAGACGTTTATGTATTACCATCTGCAAGTTCCATTTACATTGAAGGTTACGCAGGTGTATACGAACTAGATGCAGAAGGGAAAAAAATATTTAAGGACATTAATTTTACAAATAACCCCATTTTATTTTTATTTAAGGATATAAGGTATGAATTGAATGGTGTTGAAATAGATCGAATTAAAAATTCTGGAATTACAACAACGATGAAATCTCTTATCTCAATGAATGAAGGTGAGAGTAAAAGTGCTGCATTGTGGGGTTGGGATTTCAACGGATTCACTCAAAAGCATGGTCATTTCTCTGTCATAATTCCGCTAAATAAAGTACTAGGATTCGCAGAAGATTATAATAAAATTCTCGTCAATTGTAGGCATGAGCTTATTCTACATAGAAGTAATTCAGTTTTGAATAGCATCCTAACTGATAATAGTAACATTATTGAAGTAGACATACAGAAAGTTCAGTGGCGTGTGCCACATGTTCGAGTTTCAGATCGTAATAGATTATTACTGCTTAAGTATTTGGAAAAGGATCGTCCCATACAACTAGCTTTCCGAAATTGGGATTTATATGAATATCCACTTTTACCTAGAGCAACAAAACATTCATGGTCTGTCAAAACTGCTTCTCAGTTAGAAAAACCAAGATATGTTATATTCGGGCTACAAACTGATAGAAAATTGACTAAAACAAGAAGTTCATCACTGTTCGATCATTGTAATATAACAAATGTCAAATTATTTTTGAACTCACAATACTTTCCTTATGATTCACTAAATTTAAATTTTAGTAAAGAGAAGTTTAGTATATTATACGAAATGTATGCAAATTTTCGTCAGTCGTATTATGGCACCAGCATTGATCCTCTGCTAAATCTAAAAACATTTGGAAAAAATGCTCCACTCTTTGTCATTGATTGCTCAAGACAAAACGATTCACTAAAAACTGGGCCAGTTGATGTTCGTTTAGAAATTGAGTCTTCAGAAGATATACCTCATAATACGACAGCATACTGTTTGATTATAAACGATCGTCTTATCGAGTATAAACCTTTGAGTAACATAGTTCGAAAAATATCATGAAGGTGGTTTTGGATGTTCAAGGATTTAAAAACGAAAACAATCAATTTATAGCAAAAGAAATAGCGATTATTCACAAGAAGAGTATTCTTGTGTTGCTGATTAAACCACCCTATCCATTTTATAATTTGACAAAAAAAGAACGCTTACAAGTTTCGTGGATTGAAAGAAATAGAGGAATATTATGGAATGAAGGATTTGTACCATACTTTAATTATAATCATTTGATA